>JADDOH010023652.1:0-10790 GCA_016648135.1 Agrypnia vestita | reverse complement strand
AAATAAACTATAAAGAAGGGGGCTGAGGACCGAACCTTGCGGGAGTCCCTTCCAAAGATTTCTGATTAATTTATGAGACGGACCATCTATTAAGATCGTCCTTTCACATAAAATATTAAAGACTAGTTGTACTAATTTTAATGGAAGACCCAGTTTTATAAGCTTATATTTTAATAAGATAGGGCTCACATTGTCATACGCACCACGAATGTCAATAAAGGCTGCTGCAGTACACTTACCGAGAGAAAGAGATATTCTAATATCAGAGGTAAGAATACTCAGGTTGTCAAAAACAGATTTCTTTTTGCGAAAACCAAATTGAGAGGACGAAAGGAGTTCATTATGTTCTGCATACCAATCAATACGGTTTTTAATCATATGTTCAACCACCTTCAGCATGCAAGAAGATAGGGCTATTGGGCGGTATGAGCATCCAAAATCTGGGTCTTTATTTGGTTTTAGGATTGGGAGAACCAATTGGGCTTTCCATTCCTCAGGAATTTGTCCAGTTTCAAATATTTTATTAATGACAAATAAGTAATAATATAAAGTGGAGGTGGGAAAATGTTGAATCATGATATAGGATATTTTATCCAGCCCGGGCGAGGAATTTTTAAGGTTTTGAAGAGGATAGGTTAATTCTTGAATAGCAAAAGGAGCATCCAACCAAGACGTGGGACTTGAAAAATGAGTTAAAGAGGGAGATTCACTGATATGAGGCACATGTGGAGGTGCCAGATTGTCAGCAAACACTCCTAGCCATAGATTGTTGGAAGACCGTTTAACGGAAGGAATAAAAGATGAGCGATACTTACGGATCATTGTCCATACAGTAGAAATAGGAGTAGTGGTGGATATAGAAGTACAAAACTGTTGCCAACCCTTTCTTTTTTTCTTTCTTAAAAATTTTTTGGTTTGAGCCTGAGTTTTTTTGACAACTAAGTAATGAGCCATACTCATATCTTTTTTGTAGGTAGACATAGCAGTTTTACGCCTTCTTACGGCCTGGGTACATTCTTCATCCCACCAGGGGGGAGAGGCGGGGAATTTTGGGTTAGGGTTGGATTTTGGGATGCTTTTGTCTGCTGCATGTTGGATAATTGAAATTAATTGAGAAAATGTTGATTGAATGTCCTCAGAGGTAATATGCAAAGGGAGGGGAGCGGTAGAGGATTCAAGGAGTTCGCGGAAGTGGTTCCAATTTGCTTTTTTAAAATTAAATTTAGGAACTCTTTTTACAGGAGATTTGGGTGATTTTGAGACAAATGAGAGGATTATAGGGAACTGGTCACTAGAGTGTGGATCTCCTAGTATTGACCAACTGGTTGACGCTGCTAAGGAATTGGAACAGATAGACAGATCCACCGCACTGGCTCGTTGAGACGGGGAACTGAACCTAGTGGGAGAGCCATCATTGAGGATAATTAGGTTATTATCGTCAATGAATGAAATAATATTAGTTCCAGATCGATCACAAAACGCACTGCCCCATGACTGAGAGTGAGCATTGAGCTCTCCAAGAATAAAAAAAGAAGAAGGAAGAAGAGAGATAACTGAGTTCCAAGCATCAATGTCGAATGTGCCATTGGGGGGGCAGTATACTGAAACATATCCCACATCATTGACTTTAGCACCTACTATTGGGAATGAGGGAAAGGACGGAAGAGGGATTTGAGAAAAGGAAAAGGAATTTTTTATAAGTAGGGCTACTCCGCCCTTGCCGTCTGGACGGTCATCCCTGAGACAGGAGAATCATGGGATCTTAAACAGATAGTTCTGCTTAAACCAGGTCTCTGATATTGCTGCTATATCTATATTGTAAGTTTTTAGTAGAGAAACTATTTCATGTTTATTACAAACAGCACTACGGCTGTTCCACTGAAGGATTTGAACATCGGAGGCAATTATGAAGGGAGTTAAGAGATGAAATTATAGAAGCAGCGTTGGACGGTAAAGAATTGCTATTAGAAATTAAATTAATGAGTATCATAAGTAAAGTCTGAATAAAAGAAGAATTTTCATTGCTAATGGCATTTGACAGGGGAGTAGATGGTGGAAGAGTAGGAGTTTTTGATGGTTGGCTAATATTAGAAGTAATGACATTGGATGGGTTAGAACTATAAGAGAACAGTTGATCATTATGTCCTTGTCTGTCATATCCCGGAGAGCTAGGAATTTTTGATTTAGGATTATGGTATACGGTTTTACGGAAAGAGGTAGCAGGAAGATTAGGTGTAAAGAGGCAACTCTGGGGAGTTTGAGTAACGGGAGGTTGAGATGAGACATTGGCAAATGATTTTTTGGAAATCGAGAAAATTTTGGTTGCTTGAAAATATGATGCATTATTGGCGGCCATATATTTTTTTATGTTTTTTTGTCTGGTTAATTCTGGACATGAAAAACTAGTCGCCGTATGATTACCTGAACAGTTCACGCAGGTGGGGACATCGGGAGGATTTGGGCATTGATTGGTAAGATGATTTTCACCGCACTTGAAGCATCGAGGAGAGGATCTACATGTCACCTTAGAGTGTCCATAGCGGAGACAATTATAACACTGAATGGTTGGGAAAGTGTACAGTTCTACCGGCAGAGAATTGTACAAGAGATAGACGTGAGAAGGAAGGGTTTGGCCTTCAAAAGTGAGGACCACTGTTTGTGATGGTTTCCATGTGACAGTACCAGAGGAAGTATCTTTATAGTTTAGGCGTCTAGCCTTTACAACTTTACCAATATTTTGTGAAGTAGAGATATACGAAATTATTTCTTCCTCCTAAAGATCAACGGATATGCCACGTACGAGACCCAGGCGGGTAACATTAAAGGATGGAACGTAAGCTTTGAATTTATTATTTTGTGAGTTGCTAAAACTTGATACAAAATTGTTTGCCAAAGCTCCTGATTCAAATTCAACAGAGATTTTATATCTACCTTCTGCCCTAATACCATCTGGGCGAATGCCTTTTGTTTTTTGTTGCAAAATATGTTTACCAAAATCGATTGGGTGGATTGTACCTCGTTCTGTTCTCTGAACATAGACCAGAAAAGGGGATACTGCTGAATCAGAGTACAACAGTTGAGGATGAGGAAGAGGACCATGAGGAGCAGAAGAAGGCTCTAAAGCTGGGATTATTGAAGGCGTAGGGGAGATAGGAGGAGACGCAACGATGGTAGAGGGCTTAGGTCTTATTTTTGAAGATCTTTTTTCAATTTTCCTTTTTTTAAAAGCTGAAAAAGAGGAATCTTCTGAGGAATCCGAGTCCTCCAAAGGAAAACGCGATATTCCTCTTATGGTAGATGGTGAAGGATGAGGATCAGGGGGATCCGGAGGATCCGGAGGTCTTAAGTCCTCCATTAAGGATGTAGAAACGGAAATTCGTTAATATGCTACAATACAACAAAATATAAACTAAATACAAAGGGAAAAAAAGGTTATAAATATCTGTTTTATCCAAAATAAGTAATTATCCAAGAGAGCAAGCACAAACACAACTGTCACTTTGCAAACTTGCAACAATACTCTTTTCAAGGTTCTACAGTACTAAATTCTGTGTGTGACTGCCAAAAAAATTCAATAGCCGTAGACATTCAAATTTAATATTTTCATATGTTATTGACTAGACGGTAGGAAACAATAAGGATATTATGTTTCCAACATCTTTTTGCCAACATATTATCTTTTCGTCTCTTTATTTTCTATCAGTAGTGTCTAATCCCTAAAATTTTAACCAGTTACTTATTGGATCATGAATGATGTGCGGTAAAAGACTATCGAAGCACTATTGTTCCATGGAAAATAAACATATAACAAATGTAATAATCCATGTATTTGAGCGAAACTTTTTTTTAACAGAAAACAATGGCAATTGTTAATTAAGAAAAGGCATTGAATAAAAAAACTTACAATCACCATTCCTAATTGAGGAGTGGGGTATAAAAGCAAAGCATAAATTTGAAATTTTATAGGAAATACATCTCTATCCCTTCCAAATCATTATTAACTTGATGGGGGCCGTAAATTTTCGGAATTTTTTGTGATTTTTCTTTTTACGAAAAAACCATGAAAACATACGTATATTAAAAAAAACACACACATTCATATTATTTTATCGTAAGTGTCGAAATGCAATGATTTTTTTATCATTTAAGTAAAAAAAAAAATCTGTTTTTGAATTTCCATAATGTTGCCAGCGCAACATTTTCTGAAAAATAATAATAATTTTTTATTTGTTTATTAGAGACAACACTACTATTAATAATAATAATCTTCTTCTGTGTGATATATTTTGTTGCACGGCACGGTACACGACGGGACATCGCACTCATAACACATAAATATGATACACTTTCACACACACACATATTTCAAATAAACGCAACAAAATTGTGTGTATTTTTGTTAATAAATCACTATTAGTATTCAATTGAATCATAAACCAACAAAAACTGACAAATATCGCAAAACATATCGTATATATTTGTATATACGTGTACAAATAAATCGAAAATCGAAAAAAATAAATCGTATTTCCCGCGCACATTGCGCGTAACCTTGACGATGGAATATTTGAATTTCGATTGCACAACACGCGATCGGAGCGCCATCTGTAACAATTCTATATGATTTTGACGGCAGAAAAACTTCTGTTTTGATTGTTGATTTAAAATATAATCCGTGATTTTGAGTTGAAAATGGAACGACAGGTCACAACAGGATTTCTCTATTGGGAAAAAATTACGTTTTCAAATTCGATACGCGGCCGTCGATAAATAATTTATTTTGTGCCTGTCGCATATATGCGACGCGGCCCAGGGGGGGTTAAAAGCAAAAACAGCTATATACATACATATATCCTTGTAGTGTAAAAAGCAAAGGCAAAAATAACTCTTTGTTTAACACCTCTTTATTATAAAAGATGTTATGCCTCACCACAATGTGTTTGCTTCGTGTGAAAAAAAATAGCAAAAATATCCATTTAAACCAATCAATCCCCAAGGATGTGTTAAATGGCTGTTTCACACTAAAGTGAGATTTGGTATCGATTTTAGACTAAAACAGTAAAGACAGCTATATTCAATTATGTAAACAGCAAAAGCAACAGTGTCCACTATTTGGTAACAAACGCAGTATTATCCATATTTAAAAGTTAAATATTTATTTATACACATATATAAATGGAAAACTGAGGTGGCAATTATTTTTCAAAACTAATTTCTAGTAAGATGTAGATTTCACAGATTCTGGAGAAACTTTGTTGAGTAGTGACAGGTTTTTTGTATTTATCTCAGACACACCTTGTGGGTGGGATATTTCTGCCTTTGTTTTTGTACCCCTTATTTATGGTTATGCGCCTAGTACTCTGGAGATCATCATAAAAGTGTTTTTTTTTTCACTAAAATAAAAAAAATGTGTAAGTGTAAATTAATATCTTCATTTTAGATGTCGCATATGACCACTTATTATCAGATTTACTTAATTATTTATTTACAAACAATAATATTTGAATTTCATTTGACTTCAGTATTACATATCAAAAAGTAAATCTGGCAATGCAGCGAATTTTTGACAGCTTGCTTATGGTGTAGGTAATCGGTGTAATTAATAAACTTAAGGCTGGACAGCCATTTGGTAAACACGCGAATCTGTCAAATTACGTGGATAGATCATGTACTTTCAAGCCGTGCCTGAGATGTCATCTGAGCGTAAATCGAATAAAACTTGCACTTTCGTCACATATTTATGGTTACAGTAAGGTTTTGATTGAAAGAGATGGTCATATATTCTTCGCTTTCGTCGGCGTCAGGCATCCTCACAGAGTACTTCAACTATCAAAATATTTACTTATTTAACTTTTGACAAATGATCTTATATTATTTGAGTCGACTTATTATTTTCCGTAAGTAATTTAAGAATCATATAAATAATTCTGAACTCCTTTTTAAATCAATGCATATCGTAATATGACAATACAAAACAATTACGTAGCCCCACGTGCGTACTGCGTATATCAAAATGTATTATTTAAACTTTCGACAAATTCCTGTATTTTATTTACGTCCAATTATTACTTACTGTATACAATTTAAAAAACATATTAATAATTCTGAAATACTTTTCAAATCTTAATGTATACTGTAATATAAACGAAAAATAATTACGCCAACGCGCATGCCCACGGCGCGTACAGTGCGTATTTTGACTTATCTAAATGAGATTCTGGACTTTGTCGTTGAAATTGGGCTAACAGTTAAACTGACATGTGACGCATGTTCAAAGTGTAAAAAGGATGAAACCGTTCGAAAATCCATATAAAACCTTAATATATGGGAGATATCAATTGCTCTTGAGCGTATTATATAATAATAATTCATATAAATGTCAAATTTGGAGTAGAAGTACGTTTAATAGTGAAATAAATGACGAGGAATATTCGGCCGCATAAACATGTCTGACCTCTGCCGCGGCCAGATGGCATATGAGATGTATAGGATGTCGTTTTTCATACTTTAGAATTTTTATTTTAAAATAATAATTAACGTGTTTTTAATAAAAAATTTAGCTTTTCAATAGTGAATGAAGACTCAAAAGTGCGAATATAGATACAATATATCGTACAATATATCATATTTTTATATGATTAAACAAGATTTGAAAATCAACAAAATTACTGCATGTTTGAAACATTATAACATTTTAAATATAAAATATTTCTTAATTTTCTACGTACGGATTCTAGATAATTAAGTAAACTTTATACGTATATAAACAAGATTTGAAAATCAACAAAATTACTGCATGTTTGAAACATTATAACATTTTAAATATAAAATAATTCTTAATTTCCTACGTACGGATTCTAGATAATTAAGTAAACTTTATACGTATAAAAAACATATTATGCTTACATACAAATATTTAACACACGTCTCTTTGCCGTAGAACATTAAAAACGTTTTTTTTGCCGCGGCCTGTGCATTAATGCCTATATTTTCTTAATTATTGTAAATAATGTTCAGTTTATTACTTTTATATAAGAACAAAGGTTCTATCTAAGTTATTGCCCAAAAAAAAATGCAATCTATCATATAAAATCTGATATAAATGAATAATAAAAACCCACATTTTCGTAAAAAACGCCGAAATATGTATTTGCAGTGAATGTACCGCCTTAATAAATGTATGATATTCCTCAATTTCGGCAAAATGGGCGTAAAACGGTATAGATTTATATAAAAATATAAAACTATATTTTAATCATCTGTGCAAATAACATAAAAATACCTAAAATGATTTTTGAGTAGCATGGGGACATTATTTCTTATTTTATAAATAGGATTTGAATTTGGCGCACAGATTATTATTTACGAATAGTTGAACAATGTGTTATGAACTAATGTTTTAGAAAACTTTAAACTGGCTAAAAAGATACCTATAGACAGTTATATGAATATTTATCACATATTGACAGAGTATAGCGAGTCCTCAGCTTTCTTTCGGCTGGTCTCGGCTGTCATCCGCCGTCGAGTCGCGAGAATTACGCCAATGCCAAACCAAATTACGGCAGATATGGCATTAAATTTGAAAATGACTGACAGATATTTTCGTATATTTTGTGTTCCGTCTCGACGCCTGGAATCCATTATGAGAGAACAGCCTGCTGTTTCGCCACTAGACACGCGTTCCTACCCCCTCTGATTCCCTGTTTGCGACAATTTATTCCCGCTGGTATCCCTGTTTCCGGTTTCGTCCGCGCAACGGTTTTTCTTTCATATAACGTCGATGTTTCGCGCCATTTGGCACGCGTTTAGACACGCCAACTTTTGTTGTGATTTTTTGTGTTTCTATTGCAACCTACCCCCTTAATTTTTGATCCCTAGGTTAACAAACATTAGACTATACAAATTTTTAACATAGTGCGACAGGACGTTGATATTTTAGTGTAAATCCCGTGAATTTCGTCAAACGTTTTGTTAACAAGATGGCGGACGAGCAAGCTCCTTCGCCGGTATCCTCGAATGACGGATCTTCTTTCGAAGAACCGAGTTGAAAGAGACGCCGCGTAGCATACGACCCGCGTGTAGACCACCTGCTAAAACAGGTGACTGCTCTGACGGAGGCCTTGTTAGCGGGCGGCGCGGCCCCTGCATCAACAACGCCGCCAACGCCGGAACACGAATGCGCCCTTTATTCAGCCGCCGCCGAGCCTCAGAAGGGCGAAGAATACGCTGGAGTTCGGCAAGCTCAGCACGGTCGTGAAGGAGCCGCCAGTACCGAGAGCGGACCCGAAGCGAATCGAACAGATCTCGAAGTTGCAACACTTCGATTCCGAGAGTGGTCAGGCGTTCGCTATGCGGAAACGCAGAGAACCTACGTGGCGACTCCCACATTTGTGGAATTGTCGGTGAACGACGACTTGAGAAGGGTCGATAACGCGCCGAAACATACTGGCTTGCTGGAAAGATCGCTCGCCGCGCTTTCAAACGCCTTGCTCGCCCAGAGCCCTGAGAGACGGGATGCAATCGCTGGTGAATTGGGCATCCGAACCCGGCACGGATCTTCCGCTTCGGCTCTCTTCGAGCGGATTCAGTCGATGTTCACCAGCGATGCTCCGTACAATAAGATTTCGGACGACATCCTGCAGATTGTGTGCGGCAGACGGGCAGAGTGTATACTGAACCGGAGAAAGGCCATATTGGAGGGCTTCAAAGACCCTTTCGTGCGAGAAGGTGCGGCCAAAATCCCTCCAAGCTCGGGATACTTGTTCAATAGGGAAGAGCTATCGGCGTATATCCTAAAGAACGGGGGCCAGGAGAAGGTGATGGTCTCGCCCGCAACCCGAAACCTGGCCCAACCGTCAACATCTCAGCCCCAGCCGTCAACTTCTCGTCGAGCTCCGAACCAGGGATACCTCCAGTCCCGTAAGCCCTTTCTGCCGGAGCCGAGGAACAGGGAGCGAGGCCCAGGGAACCCGAACAGGAGACCTATCCGGAAGGCAGACCACGGCCGAAAACCTGCTGGTGACCGTAGCCGTAGAGGTAGAAGATGACGCGAGGCTGAACAACCAGTTCTGGGGAGGACGCTTGAGGAGGTTCCAAAGCAAGTGGAAGGAGTTCGGGGCACCACCTATAGTGCTGAGAATCCTCAAGGGCGCGAGAATCCCCTTTGTGGCCAAACCTCCGTTAGTCTTCCCCACCAGGCAGCTGTTGAGCAGCTTCAGCACGAAGGAGTCTCGAGACATGTCGAGTCACATTCAGGCCCTGAAGATGTCAGGCGTGCTGGAAAGAGCAGATCATTCTCCGAGCTTCATCTCAAATCTGTTTCTAACTCCGAAGTCGGACAACTCCCTAAGGCCGATATTCAACCTGAAGGCGTTGAATGCCTTTGTGGAGGCGAAACCCTTCAAGCTGTTCAACCACTTTCGGGTCCCAGACTTCCTCCAGCCCAAAGATTGGTTGGTGAAAATCGACCTAACCCAGGCATACTTTCACCTACCAATAGCGGAATCGCACCGAAAGTTCCTGAGACTGTACTACCAAGGGGAACTTCTCCAGATGACCTGCCTGCCCTTTGGCCTGTCATCAGCCCCGAGAATGTTCGCAACGCTGTCAAACTGGCTAGCGGGACTCTTGCGGAAGAGAGGAATAAGGACCGTAGTCTACCTGGACGACTTCCTTCTGGCCAATCAGTCAAGGGACCTGCTAGCGACCCAGGCAGTAGAGACGGTCAATCTGTTCCAGCATCTGGGTTGGTGCATCAACCGCGACAAGTGTATCCTTATACCTACCCAAAAGCTGGAGTTTCTGGGCATAACTTGGGACACCGAAGCCAACCAGAAATCCCTCTCGGACCGCAAGTGCTCTGGCCTTCGCCAAGTACTGCGCCGCCCGATCGAGGCCGGCAGTTGCTCCCCCAAGCAGGTTCTAGGCCTCTGGGGGAGACTCAACTTCGCAAACTTCGCCACCCCTCGGGGTCGTTTGCATTGCCGAAGACTGCAGAGATTCAGAAGCCAACCAGAAATCCCTCTCGGACCGCAAGTGCTCTGGCCTTCGCCAAGTACTGCGCCGCCCGATCGAGGCCGGCAGTTGCTCCCCCAAGCAGGTTCTAGGCCTCTTGGGGAGACTCAACTTCGCAAAATTCGCCACCCCTCGGGGTCGTTTGCATTGCCGAAGACTGCAGAGATTCAGCCGCCAGCTGCAGAGGCACGAGCCCTCCAGACAAGTGGAGCTTCCTGCCGCGGTTCGGCAAGACCTAGAGTGGTGGTTGGAGGCCGTAGGGGAGTCCTGCCCAATACACGACGCCCCCTTCTCCCACTTCCTGACTCCAGACGCAGCGGACGCAGGTTGGGGCGGCCAGGTGGACGACAAGACGATATCAGGCCAGTGGTCCCCAGAGCAGATGCGGTGGCATTCCAACCAGAAAGAAGCCTTCGCTGTGTACGCAGTGATCAGGGATCACGCTTACCTGCTAAGAGGAACGAAGACCCTACTGCAGACAGACAACAAGACAGTAGTGGCTTACATCAACAAGGAGGGGGGGACAAGATCATTGGGCCTTCTGAAGATAACTCGATACCTCCTAGAGTTTATCGACCAGCAGGAAATATCTCTGACAGCGCAGTCATTCCAGGGAGATACAACGGGATGGCGGACCGACTCTCACGGGGGACACCACTCCCGGAATGGCACCTCCTGGAACCAGCGATAGAGGAAATATTCCGAATATGGGGACGTCCTCAGATCGACCTCTTCGCATCGGCCACCGCCCATGTGGTGCCAAACTACGTGTCGCT
>JADDOH010023651.1:0-94738 GCA_016648135.1 Agrypnia vestita | reverse complement strand
AGAGGCTCAACGCTGAACACCTACAAGCCGGCCTGGGATAGGTGGCAGCGATGGTGTACCACGCATTCTGTCCAACCTCATAACCCTCCCCCTGCAACAGTGGCAAGATATCTGGCCAACCTGTTCATCCACGAAGGGCTAGCCCCGCGAACAATATTGGTCCACAAATCGGCAATCGTATCCTTCTGTGGCCCAGCTCTTGATGCAGATAAGATTAGCTCGGACTTCCTCGTCAGGCACGTCCTAAAAGCCATCTCGGTTTCTGGTGGATGCACTGAGAGACCCCCGATCTGGAACCCCCGAGTAGTGGTGGAGTGGCTACGTGAAAACCCGCCAAGGAACATCCTGTATGACGTGTCAAGGAGGACGGCCATACTACTCATCATGGCATCTGGGCGAAGAGTCCAAGATCTGACACTTCTCAGAGTCACCCCGGACCGATTGATCGACAAAGGAGACTCCATCACGCTATGGCCAGCCTTTGGAGCGAAGACTGACACGGCAAGACACAAACAATCGGGATGGAGGTTGAGCGCATCGGATGAAAGGAACATCAACCCCTTGTTTTGGATCCGAAAGCTGGTCTCACTCTCACAGCCGAGACGAAAGCCGGACATGAAAGAACTATTTGTGACGACAGCAGGTGAAGTAAAGCCAGCTTCACGGACAATAATAGGTGGTTGGATCAAGTCAATCCTAAGAGAGGCTGGAGTGGAAGCAACGCCAGGAAGTGTTCGTTCTGCTGTGGCTTCGTTGAATTGGCTGGAAAACTACCCGATAGAGGAGATCTTGTCAAGGGGAAACTGGCAGAGTGAAATCACCTTCCGAAAATTCTACCAAAGAGAGATAGTAGATAACCCCAAGCAACAATGCCCCCAGAGCTCATTAGCGCCTCTCTTTACGCCAATATAGGCAGTCACATATAACGTCGAACCACTAGGTCACCAGGTGATAACAAACAGATCTCTCATAATGGATTCCAGGCGTCGAGACGGAACACAAAATAAAAGAATTTTACCTTCCATTAAAATTCCTATTTTGTTTCCCTCGACGCCTGGAATCCAGGTAATCCCTACCTGGTGCATTATGAGTCATATGAAAGAAAAACCGTTGCGCCGACGTAACCGGAAACAGGGATACCAGCGGGAATAAATTGTCGCAAACAGGGAATCAGAGGGGGTAGGAACGCGTGTATAAGTGCCGAAACAGCAGGCTGTTCTCTCATAATGGATTCCAGGCGTCGAGGGAAACAAAATAGGAATTTTAATGGAAGGTAAAATTCTTTTATTATTTTGTGTACATGTCATTACAATGGCAGATGGCAATTTCTTCCAACCAACCGCATTATTTAATTAAACAATTGACAAAACTAGCTCCGTGGTAATGAGACGAGTAGGAGATGGATAGGAGGGGGACATGAAAGAGTTAAATTTTTAGCAAAGGTAAAATTGCTTTAGTCGGCATTTGAAGACAACGAATGGGGACCCACCACTTTCCCAGGGCCGTTCTATGAGCCGACGGCTCCCATATCGGCCCTACTCTTGCGTCGCCAGGTTAACATTTTTCTTATTTAAAGCCATCCCCGTGCGTCGCCCGTGTATAGGGCGAACGCCGCAAGGTTCTGGCAGCAAAAAACCCATTCGTTGTCCCCTCCACCAAGAACTTTCTTTATTAAATCAAATACAAATACAAGAATTTGAAGACAGTTGTGGTCTGTGATGATGCGAATTGATTCCATAGCCGACTACACTTGGAATGAGGAGCTAAAGAATTCAGTATTATGAATAGACCCCAGATAACAAGCGAGTTTTGTTGTTTGTTCCGTAGACCGGATTTGAAGAGGCGCTGGGCCAGTGCAGCAACTTGAAGCGGCTGCTCATCATCCCCATGTACATCTCCCAGTCGGCCACCACCAACCGCTGCGTGCTGGAAGGGGTGCTGCGCTTGCACAAGACCCTCACGCACCTGGTGTGGGGCGTCACCATCGAGCTGTTGAGGGTTACGGAGCTCTTTATCGATCAGGTAATAAATCTCAAACCAACTTTTCCGTAGTAAGTCTCGTCACTGTCACGTGTTTTGTCACTTTTGCTGAAAATAAAATCATATTTGCGCTCGAATTTTCATTTGCTATATGGTTCAAAAAAAATTTTTTACTATAGAGGCAAAAATAATTTTAAAATTCACGATGTTTTGAAGGAAACTAAATCATTATTAAAACAAGAATATTCCAAACATTCTGCAGTGTGATCACCATGTTTCTATCCCCAGTGTGATCGTCCCGCCGACGGTGGACCCACCCGCCCTCCCAAGGTGGCCAAGAAGGGCAGCATGGGTGACTGTATCCCGGTGCTGAAGCCCGTGCCCGGCATGGCTGCCGGTGAGGAGTGCAGAGCGGGGGCGGGAGCCCCTGAGCGGGGCCCCGCGCAGGTAGAGATCCTGCCACTGCCGGCGTTGCAGCGCCTGCTCACGGCCGAGTTGCCCGACACCCGCCTCAAGATCCTGCGCATCCCCTTCCACGCCACCACCCGGCAGGCGCTCGTTGATCTGGACTAGAGGGCGATGCTTCAACAAGGTGAGTGTAAGTTCCATGTTGTGAATGTGGATTCCTGCATTCATGGAACACCCTGACCTTTATCAACAAATCTCTGATCTAAACATTTTTGGGCCCCTCTTTTCTGAATCCATGTTTTGCAGCCGTGTGGCAGCACTGGAATATTTGGTCCAATACTTTCCGTTTTAAACACTAGAAGATCATTGAGAATATCTGAAGTCACACTTTCGACATGATCACGATTTTGTCTCTGAAATGTACATGATTTAAATTAGAGATGAAACAGGTATCCGGTTACTATGGGGTATCCGGCCGTATCCGGTGTATACTGGATTTTTATTTAATTGCGAAAATTTCATGGAATTTAATTTAAAAAAGGGAGATTAAGGATAAATTCAGACAAACATTTCAAATTCGGGTGAATTAGCTGACCACCATACAGTTATGGTTGCGATTACGGTTGATTCAAACTGTCTTCAAGTAATAGTCAATCTCCCTTGCAATTGTGTTCTTTTCTTGATCCTGACACTGACTATGTATTATTTTTATTTGCCATTTCGTTCAATTAATCAGAAAAATCACAGCTTCGAGAGTGGCACTCCGCCCAGTCTCATCACCTCTGTTTCTTTTAGCAGACGTAAGAGATTGCGATGAACCGCCACTGTTGGAAAATTCATCGCAAGATATCTTTTCATTTTCAGGATTTTTTGTCAGGCTCTTTCAGCTTCAACAGCCCCCAAATAGTTTGTTTTGATCCTCGAGTCTAGGAAGGTTGCAATCAGGTAGTCTTAAGAGGCTGAAAAAAAATTCTAATGCAACTTTCAACGAGACTCATGCATGGTGAGTTAATGCTTAAGTATCATTCGCTCACTTACCACTCATGACGACGTCCCCCGCAGCTTAGCTCGAATCTAAACATTTCGTGGCTATGGATCAAATATTCGGCCACCGGATATCCGGTATCCTGCTGAACCACTATCCGTTTCATCTCTACTTTAAATACTCGCCATTTATACTAATGACTTTCTCCTTTCACTCTGCCTTCAATAGGTAAATATTATAGGTTAGACCGTTTTCACCTTGTGGTAATTATTTGTTCCCATCTAAAAATTTCTTAGTTCATTTCTGACTTCATAATGTTATACTCGGTAGAGTCTACTTTTCATAACTTTACACTTTTTAATACATTGATACATACATTGCGGGTCAGTACTCACTGACTTTCGAAGTGGGCGCATGCTTATTTAAATGTTATCTCTACTAATGTAATCAACTCATTCACAATTGTATTTGAATTAATATTATGTATTTCAGGACATCACGTATGAGAGCAGACAGTGCGACAAGAGAGCTGTGTTGCATACCCGTCTAGAAACACTGTGGACAATTGATAATATAAAAATAGCAATTATTGAAATCATGAGTTATTATTCTGTTAATCTTTATTGAATCACGTTTTGATTTAAAGTAAATTAAGAATATTTTCTAGAATCATTTTACATCGTTTATATTTGCACAATCTGTTCTCCTGACACCTCACGCTGCATGCCTTTTTTTTTGTAATCTTCTCCTTGACAAAATAATTGCAATATCCGGAAACACTGATACGTCCCGTATCGGGGTGATTGTTGTATTTAAAATGTATAATAACTTTCTACTGGTTTTTTTTCACAAATATTAATATATATTTGGTTTGTTCTACACACATACACCTTTATTTTTGGCAGTTGCTAAATTTTAGTTTGTCTTGAATAATATTAGTAAGCAGACATTGAAAATTAAGTTTTTTTTTAACAATTAAAAGAGGAATACATATATAAACATGCATTTAGTTGATTTTTTTAATGTACCCTCACTTAATATCTCTTATGACTCAGTTTGCAATATTTTTGATACATTTAATATTGTACTGGTCAGTATGGTAAAATCTGTCCCATCACTTAGACTTGTTGGTGTTGTACTCATCTTGCGGTGTGTTATTGTAAGTTTCCAATAGTGCACGCGCGTGCGAGGATTCACATCAGATCTCAAATTATAACGTGCCTCTTTAGAAACCTCACCACCGTCAAAAATATCTCGAGTTGAATTCTTAATTAATTGTAATGTTTTATTAGTTTTACAAATCAACTTCTACTGCACACTAGAATGGAAAAGTATAGTTTTAAAACTATTAGCCTATATTTTTTTGTTATAAATGAGAAGTGTTTTATAAAAATATGGATTCATTTTATTTGATTCACGCAAAAGTCTTATTTTAGTCTTTTAAAAGATTTATCACTCACTATCTTTTTTTAAGTCTATTTTATCTAAATAATTATTGTATAAAAGATTCTCACATTTTCTCGCCATGTGACTTCCGACTGCCTAAGATACAAGGTCTGAAAAAAATTGTAAGCATTTTGATTTTACAAAATTGTCTTAAATCTATTATCATCTCTATTATATTTCTGAATCTAAAATAGTACTTGTATTACAAAAATCTAAGTGTCACGGTAAAATTTAGGACCTTGTTATGATGAAAAATTTATTCCATGAAGTTGTGCGATTTATTACTTTTAGAAAAATTATTTTCGAAAGGGTGCATTCTTCAAAAATATTTTTTATAATAATGGTTATCATTCAAAAAGAAAGAAGGATTCTTTTTTAAGTAAAAAATATTGTTTCTTATTTTTAGGCATATTAATTGTTTGTTTACAATATTGAATATGTTAAATATTATCAAAATCTAAGTAACCTTGCACACAAATTTGTTATCTTCAAAATTGTGTATTTTGTATAGAATTTTAAAAATTTGAAAGAGTATATTTTCACGAAATCTTTCAATTTGACTTGACAAAAATACTTTGATTTTACACTCGACCACGGGTTTTGACGAGTTAATTGCAAGTGTTTCCAGTGATCCAGTTCATACATATTATAAAGACTATGTGAATGGTAAGCCGAGACTGAATTGAAATAAATCAGAAAAAAGTGAAACTTGGTGTATTTTCAACGCGAAGATGTAGAGCCTGCCTATTTTATGGAGGCTATAAGTTTAAACCATATTTTAATATTATTTTCTATGATTGAATCAATTAGTTGGTTAAGTATCCTTTTGTGTTTTACAAGTACACAGTTTACAAGTTCATTGTATGTTATTTGACATAAATAAATTCAGTCATATTTAAAGGGTCTTTTATTTCACATACCAAAACCTAAGTAAATTCCTAAGTAAATCAAAACAAATTTGAAGACATGCTTTTGATACGGGATAACAGTATCACTGCGAGAAGGTGAAGGAATGGCACCTGAGCATGAGAGGCTAATTGCAGAAAATACTGCGTATATTGCGTGTCTCAACACTCTTCAAAATCGTGCCAAATTATATTGAATGTTCTTTTTATCAACCTTTTTTTTTCTAAACCAAAGTTATCCCGAGATATAAGAAATTTTAATTCAACATAACCCTAATTTATTGAATTTGACATTTTGTTCTGACGCCTAATGTCGAAGTTGAGTCTGCAGACTAAAATTAATAAATTTAAAGTTGGATCATTTTTCATACTAATATTGATGAATCTCAAAGCTAGGTAGGCATTAAATGTTCAATAATAATTGAAAATTACTTCATTTTAATCTAAATAATAACCAAATCATGTTGAAAATGATTGAATAATGTATAGTCTTTATGTTGTTTTAAATTAATTTTCATAGAATAACGTACAGTCTTTATGTTATGTTTAAAGTTAGACTATACATATTCATAAGTCTTATAAATATGTATAGTCTAGCTTTACGTAAATGTTGAAAGTTTCGGAGCTCTAGCTAGTCATGGTGAAAAATCAATTACAAGATTTTTCACCAACTTATCAATTACAATTACAACCTCAAAAAACAGACGAAGAGAGTTAAATAGAAGCATGTAAAAAGCCCTCATTTTATGCTGTATATCCAAGTATGATCTTCTCAAATATGCGGAGTAAGTAATTATATTTTTAATTTAAAGAACATCCTCATGTTTTCACTGGTATTCTTTGCAATCCAAAAATGCCCATATCAGCCGTATGCCCCACAATGTAGAATGTGCTGGATGGTAAAGGCTAACTAACAAACCATGCTCAGATGGGTCAGAGGAGCAACAAGACTAGGTGAACAGATAAAGCGTTAAGATTGCATCAAGTCAGATAGTAAAAAGACCGTGTGATCAAAACTGTTTTGGTTATAAGTAAAATATTAACAAAAGACAATGAGGAAGATCTCAAGCAATTTGGTGGTCGAACATCAACCATCAAACTAATGAAAATATTTAACATAACAAAGCAACCATAAAAAAATTGGGTATAGTGTACTTATAACTGGTCACCGGAGATGCTGAAATTTTATTTAAATGCATTTCAAAATACACTCTCTGACCCCAGCAACCTGGAGTGCTGGAGTAAGAGTGTAAGTGCCTCGTGGGATCTGCGCGTTGCCAATGTATGTGTTACAGCGAATTTGCATTTTTAGTGAGACTATACTTTCACTAGTAGAAATGTACTTTTCCAGGTCGGGCAGAGTCTGGGCAGTGAAAACATCTAAATCAACAAATTCTCAGATTCACTACACATTATCCGTGAAAATATATTTTGTTCACGAATGCGCGCATTACTCAAAGCATAGACAATATATCAGTGAAACTATCAGTTTGTACACGTAATTCTTAAAGTGTAGAAAATATTAAGGCGGCACTTCACTAGGCGATTTTTATTCATTTTGCGGTCCTATTTTAACTCCTAAATTAAAATAGGACAGCGGCACCGCAAAACGAATACGAATCGCAAGTAAGGTGTCAGCTGAAAGATCGCGCACTCGGGTTTTTTATGATATCTGACGACTGCCGGAACAAAACGAGGTTATGTCACCATGTAAATATTGGGGGGTTAAGGGAAAATTTTTATTAATGAATATGTATTTTGTCAATTAAGTTTATTAAATATGTTTTTTTTATAACAATACAACAAAAGTTTATTTCTTACAAATATAGAAACATAAATAAACATACACCTGGTATTATTAATTTTAAACGAACCTTTAAAAGTGCGTCAAGTAACAAACACTCGATGCGAAAAATACAAAAATCAAAGAGATTCTAAGTCATCATTTACGTTTGAATTCATTCAGATTCTTCCGCATTTCCAATTTTGTATCTTTTTATCAAAAATGTGTCTAATGTCATTTGCGTTTCGTGTTTGCGCTGTGTAAAGCGGGTGGTAGACTAACTAGAAAAACTCTTTGAATATGAAAAGAATGACCTTGAATATAATTTCTCTAAAATGCCAGTGAATGATGGACTCACTAGAAAAACAGATTCACTGTAACATATGCACAGCAAGGCACATCCTAACAGGATTTAAAATCGTTCTGGAAGACGGTAGATATGTACACTTATAGACATGGCAAGGAGCTGGAAGTACTCAGGGTGTGTGTTAACCTGACCATAGCTAGAGCAAACAAAGGTTTAACCAAGTAAAATATTACAAAGGTCAGCTTTGTGAGGCCCGGGAAAAATGGAAAGTAGCAATCAAAGCCCATCTTGAATAATCAAAAAAGCGCAAGACTGGAGGCTAATTATGGACTCGACTTTGGGGCAATATATATGTTCCTAAGAGAATTGTGCGCTACAGCACTGAGACCTTTCATAGTCTTGTACTCAAGAACACTTAAGCAGACCTTGGCACCCTGGAAGATAAACTTCCCAAAAGATCACACTTATAAAATGAATAATTACAAGGGTCTACTGGATGAAATCTCCAAAAATGACACGAAAAAACTTTATGCAGGATTATGGGAGGATTGATAGCCAAGTCGGTTTATAACTTTCTCAAGGATCTGGGACTAAATCGATCACAGATTCATGGATGGAATGACAAAAGCAGTAATTGCCGGATCACACCATATCTAGTTGCAAAGAGATCCGTGGAACAAAATAATAGGAGGGCTCCTAACGCCTCTGAATATGCATAAAATATTAAGAATCAAAACACTTTGCGGTGGAACATTATGAAGTTAGATCGACGTCGCTTTGTTTTTGTGTTGTTGCCGGCCGGGTTTCAAAATGTGCATTGTCCCGTCCCTGAAGCCACACATTGTGACCAAATTCCCCTCCTTCGTGCGGTTCCCGAGCAGAAGTCATAAAAAGTGTGAAAACTCATGGCTCATGCTTTACTTAGGCCCGGTCAACAAGTTAGATTAACCCAGTTATCAAGTTGGATAAAGTAAAATCTCGTTTAAAGCATAGATTTTTTACAGAAATGGGTCATTTGATTGGTGGAAAATGCAAAAATGCTCTAAACGAACTTTTACTTTAATCCAACTTGATACAACCGGACCTTATTGGTGTAATTGCTTCTGGAAGATTATATTTTTGATAGATTCTATAAATAAAAAATTCAAGTTCTTTCTGTTATCCACTATCTCATCCAAAGGAAAATAAAAAGTCATTTATAAGAGTTTTGTTAAATAATTTTATATTCATACATAACTGATGTAAAATTTTATACAAAATTTTGCCTGCGCTCCAACAGATTATTTCAGGACCCAAAATAGATCCAACATATTTAATCGCAATCTAGTTATAAAAATATATCAAATAAATATGATTAATATTTTTTATCAAGATATATTTTTTTATACAAATATTTTAGCTTCATTTACAGGCAGTCTTAAATTCATCAAATCATGAAGATGTTGAGGTGAAGTATTCACATATGGAAGAAAAATACCAATACTATAGTTAATTTTATACTTATACATATTCAACGTAACGTTTAATTGTTGTATGTGCGTATTCATAACTTAGACATTAATATCCAATAACAGTCGCAACTTCTGCATAATTAAATGTCAAAAACGCATCAGACAAACCGTGAAGAAATAGTTTGTGTTTTATCTGCCATATTTAAAGGTCACAATAACAGTAAATCATCATAAAAATGAAGCTTAATTCAAGCAAAATAATTATTAATATTATACAATATAATTAAATTAAAAAAAGATAATCTTACTTTAATACTGCCCATGTAAAAGACAAAAGTAGGCTTTGATTGTGCCCTCATTGCAGAATATTTATGATACCATTACTAAAACCAGGGTACGGGTTTTATCGCACACTTGTAAAGCAATTTCAAAAAATATAAAATGTAGTCTTTATCAAATGTTTTAATGCCAGAAATCTATAGTATATGTATTAGGTTCTAACAAACTGCCTGTATAATGTAATAGTGTTGTCTTGGACATTATTTATGTACTAAGTTAACGATAACGCCGAGTATCCTACAGAGTAAGGTCGATGGTCTAATCAGCGGTAGCGTCGGGATGCCTCTCCAAAATCATGCCAACACCCTGACCTCCAGCAGCGCACGCCGCGATGACACCAAACTGGCCATCTTCGCGGACCAGGCGGTTTGCTGTGTGCATTGCTAGTCGCACCTTTAATTATAAAATTTTTTAAATTAACCCTTTGAAAATAACAATACTGTTATTTTCAGCAACACTCAAAAATAGAGAAACATCAAGACACCTATCAAATGTCAATATTTGTATAATTGTAAAGAAAATATTTTCATCAAATACTTTTAAAGTGATATTAGTACTTATTTTAAATCAAAAACTTTCAATTGCAATGATGATCACTCGGACATCAAATAAACAGGTCTTTTTTAATAACACCCAAACATTGTGGAAGTCTGACATTACAATCCATGCATGTGTAACAAAATATTGATGTACCAATTTTAATTTTCTATAATTTACATGCCGTTACTGCACAACGGTTGGGTGTTGAAAAGTGATATTGCACCATCGTACATGTAGGCATAAAACATAAGATGCAATTTCTGCTTCCTGTTTTGGGTTTTTAATGACAAATATTTAAGAATCCCTTACACTCCACATTCTCCTCACTCAACATATCAGACTAATTAGACCAGGAGACTACTTTCCAAAAATCTAACCTAAAATAGCAAAAGTTATAAATGTAAATTGATTAAGTAAATAAATACATCCTGTCTATTTTTGAATATAGGTCTAACTGTCAAGAAAATATTACCCAACTCTATTATTGAAACATATTGGCAAAATTTAGTAGAAACATTCATGCGAACCAAAATGAGCACGAAATGATACAAGAGGAATAGATAGAATGAGACATTCAGTCAGTATAATAAAATGCAATGAAGATTTTCAATGAAATGTTAGAAAAAATAAAAAAGGAACAAAAAAATGTCTAAATTTAAAACAAAGATTAGAAAACTAAGCATTGTGTAAATTTTAGACAGGTTATATATTGATAAATACATATAGTTTTTATAGTTTCGTAGCTAGTAGCAAAAACTTCAGGGGAGTATTGAATATAAAATTTTCTTTACACTTTCGGTGAAATGTCGACAGTTACCGATATAGGCGACATCAAAGTTTGTAATTTTTGTTCAATATTTCTGGAATATTAAAATTTTATTCAGCTTGAAACAAGTCAAATAAAAATAAAAATATTATTAATATTTTTATTTGACTTTTGTATTAATAATGTTAGCGCCATAAATTAATTTGTGAACTAGGAAAAAGGTATTCCTCTCTCCCAGTCCCTACCCATTCCCGAAACCAAGCAAGTACTAGAGCCGCTCCACTTTTGAAAATCGAAGCCGCCACAATACGGAAAAACAGCTGCAATCGCAATAGAAAAAATATCGGAACAGAAAAAGTGACCGCATAATTTTCCGCTGTGAACTACCGCAAATTGAATCAAAGATTTAATTCTTGACGCGAGTGTTTTACATTGAAATTAACGTGAAACACCTCGCCGCTAGAAGTTTGGAGATATAGAAGAGGCAAGAGGAGAAACGCAAAATCGAAGGAAGAAAGGTGAGTGCTTGCCTTGTTCCCAATTACCCATCACAATATCTCCCAACCATATGGTCCTTCCACCGGATATACCCGCTTCCTAGCTTCCCTTGTATCTAACATAATTACGATCGCATACCAAACGCATACATAATGTCGACATTCCGCTTATATCTATCGTGATCGCCTCAAAAAACAACCGCATACGACGACTTTGTTCAATTCAAAACATTTCGTTAAAAACGCTTATTTATCTCATAACGCTTATAAAATCACTTGGCGTAGTTACTATTATATTGAAAAAATATATTCCCATTCGTTATATATTTAACTGCGTGAATAATAAATAAATATACTACCTACAAACTCGTTTGAAAACTATTCAAATTGTACACAAATTACAAGCTCGGAAACACGGAGAGCGCCGAACATTGCCGAAGGCACACCACGCTCGGTAATTTCCGCTCGGTTGACGGAAAAACCCGAAGCACGTTTAAAATCAAACGTCGAAGTAATTTGTTATTTATTTCTATTAGAAACGCGTATTATTAATAAAAATTATCAAGATTTAAGATTTTTCAAAACTAAAGCAGGGTTGTCATAACTAATTGCAACTTTTCATATTATAAAAATAATATTTTAATTTATTTAAATTTCGATTAATTCTACAGTTTTTAAAAATAATTACAATCAACACATTTCTTCAGTGAATTTTCAAAATGGCTACGCGAAACAAAGACAGTGAAATAAAAAACAAGATACGGATTTTACAAGCTAAAAAACAAAGTTTATTTTCAATGTTGCAATCCTTACATGACTTAAGTAAACAAGTAGATGAAGAAATAAAACGAGATCTATTTCTCATACGCATACAGTCATTGGAAAATACTAGAAGAGAATACACTGAAGTAACGGACCAGTTAAATATAACGATACTAAGCTGTGATTCTACATATGAACCCGATTTCAAAGATCTCTGCGCGTTCGACGAGTTATATTGTCAGATAAAAGCGATACAAGTAGGGCTTACAAAATTAGAAAATCAAAAACCGCTAATAAATAATTACGAAAAAATAAATAGCAAGCTTCCGGCATTAGAATTAAAAGTTTCGATGGTAATCCAAACCAATGGGTTTTATTTTACGAAAATTTTAATTCGCTAATTCATAAGAATCCGCATCTGTCAAACGCGGAAAAGGTACAATACCTTGTCGGAAAACTTACTGGTAAGGCTTCATTGGTATGTGCAGGTGTCCCGCCTATTGCAGCTAATTATGAGATTCTCTGGAAATCGCTAAAAAATAAGTATCAAGATAAACGTACTCTCGCCACGTTATACCTAGAACAAATTTTAAATTTCAGGGGTAGTCAAACTCCCTCGCAAAACGCATTAGACACGTTCTTAGAAAAATTCTATTCCGCATTTTCCGCATTGAAACAACTTCAATTAGATGATCTAGCTGACTTTACGTTTACACATATCGCGTTATCCAAATTGGATAAAGAAACTGTAACACTTTTTGAACAAGCAAAACGCCATGAAAATATACCGACATTTGAGTCATTGATTACCTTTGTGAAGGAACAAAACCGAATATACACGCTTCGTAACGCAGGGTCTTTTCAAACTAACTCTTCAAATTATAATAAATCTTCTACTTCGCAAGTTAATAAAAATTATAATAAAAGACAAAATTATTCTGCGCAATCATTCGTTGTCAATAACAGCTTTCCTAAGTGTCCTTTTTGTAAAAACGATAATCCTCATCCACTTTATAAATGCGATAAGTTTCTTCTTTTAAATTCTCATCATAGAAATGATTTCGTGAAAAATAATAATTTATGTTTTAATTGTTTGGGCTTTCATAGTGTGAAAAAATGTAAATCGCAAAATAGATGCGCCATCTGCCAGCGAATGCATCACACTAAACTTCACATAGAGTCTTCGATGGCAAATACACGCTTATCGTCTAATGATAATACGTCGCTTAACCGCGCGCAAACATCATCGCCCGCCCCACAATCACAAACGGCAAACGCAGCCGTCGCTTCCAATTTTCCACTCTCTATGCATAGCAATGTAACGTATAACCAGACGCGTCCAAGCTCTTCTAATTCGATTACTCTGTTACCTACTGCGGTAATATACGCTTTAAACGATTCCGGCAAAAGATTAAAAATCAGAGCATTGTTAGACAGTGGTTCTACAAGTCATTTTATTACAAAAAATTGTTGTGATCGCCTTAACCTGAATATTTTAAATTCTCCAGCAACAGTCAGAGGCATAGGGAACTCTGAAAAGCCAGTATTTGGCCTCGCTGATTTGACAATCTATTCGCGCTTTGATGCACACTGCAGATTCAAAATAAACGCACGTGTAATCAGCACAATATCGGATAAAGTTCCAAACGCTTATGTGAACATTCACAAACTACAACATTTGCACGGCCTACCCTTAGCTGACGAAAAATTCCATACGCCCGCGGATATTGATCTTTTAATAGGCAATGAACTATTTCCTTTCTTGCTGGGAAACCAAAAGGTGATGTCATCCGACTCAAATGCAGTCGGGATACAAACCTCGTTTGGCTATGTCATCATGGGAAAAGCAGACTGTGTCGTGCAACCGATTGAACGCGCCCTACACGCAATAGTTGACGAACCTTCTTTAGAAAATTTAACGCAACGCTTTTGGGAATTGGAAAATGTACCGATTAGAAAACATTTAAGTCCTGATGACGCAGCTTGCGAACAAATATTCACCGAAACGTTCACACGCGATGCGACGGGACGTTATACTGTAGCATTACCATTTAAATGCGAACCAACGGAAATTGGTCGTACAGACACAATTGCTAAAATACGCTTTCTTCAATTGGAAAAACGGTTAGATTCTATTCCTGAACTACGCAAGGATTACAATGAAACCATTAAAGATTATATTGACAAGGGTTATATCAATGCGATTGATAACCTCGCACCCGGTCCATGCTATTATATGCCACATCATGCTGTTTATCGCCCGGAAAAATTAACTTCCCGCACGCGAATAGTCGTAAACGCTAGCTGTAAGTCAAGTTCGACTAAATCACTTAATGATCTGCTATATATTGGGTCAAATCTGCAAGTTAGCATCTTTGAGTTACTAATAAATCTTAGGCTCTTCCCGATTGCGCTCTCAGCAGACATCGAGAAGATGTATTTCCAAGTTAAATTGAAACCAGAACATCACCGATTTCAGCGTATATTATTCAGATTCCATCCTAGCGACCCGATCCAAACTTACGAGTTTAATCGCGTTTGCTTTGGGATTTCGAGTTCGCCATATCTGGCAATGCGCGTCATAAGGCAACTAGCAGCAGATGAACGCTCTCGCTGGCCCGCAGCTGCATGGGCAGCCAAAAAACACTTTTACATGGATGACTACATTTCTTCTGTCGATACGGTTGACAACGCTTACCAACTTCATAGCGATCTAGTCCAGTTATTCAAATCTGGTGGTTTCCACCTAGGTAAATGGGTCTCAAACAGTACCGAATTAATGGAAAAAATTCCCGCTGATCTCAAATTGCCGAAGCTCGTTCAATTTGATGAAGAGGCTTATACACAAATCGTAGGTCTCCGATGGAATCCTACCGATGACGCATTCCTATTCAAGATTAACGCCGATGTGTGTCAATCGGATAGATGCACCAAGCGCATAATTCTCTCCACAACTGCTAGACTCTTCGACCCTCTTTCTTTGTTAGGTCCAGTTACCACGTTATTAAAATTATTAGTTCAAGAGTGTTGGAAGCAAAATCTTGAGTGGGACGAAAATGCTCCAGCTTACATTGAAAGTCAGTGGCAACAGTTCAAGTCAGAACTTCATTTACTCGAAAAGTTAAAAATACCCCGTCACGTAGGTATTTCGCAGTCTTACTCAAACGTAGCACTCGTCGGTTTTGCCGATGCGAGTGAGAAGTGTTATGGCGCAGTGCTATACATTCGAGTAAACAACAAGGAAGATGAAGCACAAGTCACACTCTTATGCGCAAAGTCTAGAGTGGCTTCACCAAAATGTGTATCTCTTGCAAGGTTAGAACTCTGTGCGGCGCTTCTGCTTTCAAACCTAATAGCATGCGTACGAGATATCATTTGCGAACGCGTTCAGTTAAATAAAATCTTGGCATTTACAGACTCCACAGTTACTCTCTCGTGGATACGCGCCGCTCCTTATAAGTTTAAAACATTCGTTGCAAATCGAATCGCTGCCATAAATGAGAACCTATCGGCTGAACATTGGTTCCACGTGCCAGGTGTTCAAAATCCTGCGGATATAATATCCCGACCTGTTATGCCAAGCCAACTAATTGATAACAATTTTTATTACCACGGTCCCACATGGCTTACCCGGCCGATGCAAGAGTGGCCTATACAATTCTCTGTTGCTGCTACAAGCTCAAACGAGGAGCTCCCCGAGTCAAAGACCGTGTCACTTCTTGTGCCGTCTAATAGTGACGTGCAAGATAACGCTGTATACAAATTGGCACAACGAATGTCAAGTTATCTAAAATTCTTACGCGCTTCGGTATATGTCCTACGCTTTTCAAACATCTTGAAAACACGCGGTTTTATTTCTGCAAACGATTTAGAACTAACAGAGAATTTCATAATTAAATGCATACAACGCCATCATTCCCTGAATATAGACTCTATAGCTTTACGCAAGTTGAACGCATACTTAGATGATGTTAAAATCATTCGCGTTGGTGGTCGACTTAACCAATCACAACTTAGTTCTACACAAAAGCATCCAATCGTTTTGCCTGCTAAAGACCACATTGTTCACTTAATTGTTGATTATTATCATACTAAAAATCTACACGCTGGAGCAAGTCTATTATTAGCCTTGCTGAGACAAAACTTCTGGATCCTTTCCGCACGCAACATGATTCGAAAACGCGTTAAAAATTGTAATATTTGTCCATTGCCGCTTCAGTGACTTCTCCTTCTTGTGTGTTCTGTATATAATTAATTTTTTCTTGTTATTTTTTTAACCTATCTTTAGTTCGCTAAACGCCATATTTTTTATTTATTTTCTTTCTTACGCTACGCTAAAACGCTACGCTAGAACGCTACGCTAAAACGCTATGCTTAAACGCTTCGCTAAAACGCTACGCTAAAACGCTACGCTAAAACGCTACGCTAAAACACTACGCTAAAACGCTACGCTGAAACACTACGTTAAAACGTTACGCTGAAACGCTACGCTAAAACGCTACGCTGAAACGCTACGATAAAACGCTACGCTAAAACGCTACACTAAAACGCTACGCTAAAACGCTACGCTAAAACGCTACGCTAAAACGCTACGCTAAAACGCTACGCTATTACGCTATGTTAAGTTCATTATTATTCTTATTTATTTTTTTTATTTTTTTTCTTCTTTCTATCACTTGTTAATGAAGGCAAGCCTTCATCCCGGGCGGCATGTTAGCGCCATAAATTAATTTGTGAACTAGGAAAAAGGTATTCCTCTCTCCCAGTCCCTACCCATTCCCGAAACCAAGCAAGTACTAGAGCCGCTCCACTTTTGAAAATCGAAGCCGCCACAATACGGAAAAACAGCTGCAATCGCAATAGAAAAAATATCGGAACAGAAAAAGTGACCGCATAATTTTCCGCTGTGAACTACCGCAAATTGAATCAAAGATTTAATTCTTGACGCGAGTGTTTTACATTGAAATTAACGTGAAACACCTCGCCGCTAGAAGTTTGGAGATATAGAAGAGGCAAGAGGAGAAACGCAAAATCGAAGGAAGAAAGGTGAGTGCTTGCCTTGTTCCCAATTACCCATCACAATATCTCCCAACCAAATAATATATTATTTTTGCAAAGTTAATGTTATTTTATTTGACTCCTATTGAAGCAAATTAACTTTAAATGTTCCATATAAGTTACTAAAGTGATAGTTCATTGTTTTACAGAAAATAATTCAAAAATATTTAAGAAAAAATTTCAAACTTTGATGTCGTAACTGTCGATATTTCACCCAGTGTAGAAAATATTTTTTATTCAAAATTTGATGAGGAATACTCCTCCGATGTTTTTGCTACTAGCTACGAGACATCCTGTGTTTGAATTTGTGAAAAATTAATGACCACCGTCCGACCAGATTTTCCAAATTCGGGCCTGCCACGCGGAACAAGGAAGAGATGGAACCCACAGGGCAGAACATGTATATATTTACGTACGGACTATTTTATGAATAATAAATCAATGTTTCAAAATTTCCCTCTTTGCATTTGAAATGTTCTTGGATGTTGATGTTCAAGAAGTTTCCGGATTGTTTACTTTTTATATTTAACCCTGAATTTGACACACTGAAACATCTGTTTGATGTGAATCATGGGCTTGATGGGTTCGTTAGCAAAATATGATATTGAAGGACTCACTCCGGTAGCGGCAAACGGATGGCCGATGGACAGAGAGCCTCCCCAGTTGTTCCACTTGCTCAAGTCAGGGCTGCCGACCTGAAAATATGAGGAGGAAAATATCTAATTAAGAATTAGTTTTATGTTATGTAATTTTGTATAATTAGAATCAGAATTTTTCTTATCTCATTTGTTCAGAAATTTACAAATTTTCATTCCATGATCATGTATTTTTAGACCAGAATTATTAATGTTTTTGTTAAGTTGAGGTTCCTCAGCCGCACCAAGCAACATTAATAATTGTAACATAAAATTTGGAAACTAAACATTTTTCACCAATTTGAAGGTTTCAAAATGAACCTTCGTTTATAGTAGGTACCGAATCGTTACACGCTTTACCTACTTCAATGAACTATATAAAGTTAGCTACTTATATGTTGTTCATATATTTCAAATCTGTGCTACTATAAAATTGCGCATGAAGCTAAAAATTATCACTGACGGAGAGTGGGAATTGGATTTGTCATTATTATTGCTGACAGGGGTTGGAGGGGAGGGGGGGGGGGGGAAGATACTGTTCATTTTGGTGTAAGTGAAACACAGCGTTTAAAAGATTGAAGAAGATGTTTTATTAAAAACGTATGTAGTGGAGCATAATGTAGTACTACATTATAGTAGACCTCTTTCAATTTAAGAAACACAATAGAATTAGTTTGTTGTTTTGTGTTAGTGTTTATACCCGTAAACACTGACACATGGAACAATGTGCATTGTACGCATAGCTTACACATAGCAATTCGATTGTCTTTCTTAAATGAAAAGAGGAATACTTAGTAGGAATACAGAGTGGACCCATCACTAATTAAGAGTGAGACTGAGGAATTTTATATTTTTCTCAAAGATATCAATGGTTTATTACCTTCTATATTATAATAGATTATTCTGGTTGGGTGACTGTTATTCCGGTGAGTTAAAAATTGTGAGGTGGTTAAATATTAACTAAAATCATAAAGCTACTTATAATTATCCTCGAATTACACTTTTCCTTTAAACATGAATTAAAAGGTCAGAAATTTACTTATCTGTGTACTTCAGCTTGAATATAGAAATACTATTTACCGTTATAATATGTTAATAATAATAATGATATAGTC
Organism: Agrypnia vestita; assembly: GCA_016648135.1. Classification (NCBI taxonomy): domain Eukaryota; kingdom Metazoa; phylum Arthropoda; class Insecta; order Trichoptera; family Phryganeidae; genus Agrypnia; species Agrypnia vestita. The sequence continues at coordinate 75,761 of JADDOH010023651.1, read as the reverse complement.
CTACCTTGGTCTGCCTGCCGAGGTATTTCTGAGCAAACCAATCAGAATCCATCGCCTTGAGGTTGGCCAGAATTTGTCCCTGGAATTAGAAATTACTGTTTCAATACTGCACATTGCACAAATATTAAATGATGCTCTTTAGTTGCCCAAAGTTTGTGGGGCTGAAACACAAGACAGATTGATTTGTCGTACAATAAAATTTGATCAAATAATACTTAGCTATCGTTCGGACCGCCCAAATATATGGACATGAACTAACATAAATTTCTTGGTACTCACTGTGATTCAATGGCTGGTTCCATTACGTTGATTTGCTTAAAAAAATACTATGAGCTTGTAAATTTTTAAACAATTATGAAAAGGTCAAACAAAATACATACTTTCAAAGAGTAAATTAGTCTTCTTAAATGTTAAAAATGTTTTGAATGCAGTCGCCAAGGATTACTAATTTAGAATGTACTGAATTCGAGATTTTATAGGAAATATAGCTCTATCCCTTCCAAAATCATGATCTCAAATCATCTCAAAAGCAAAGGCAGCAATATCCACTTTAACCAATGGATGTGTCACGTGACAAAATGGCCGCTTCATACTAAAATGAGAGATGATGTCAATTTTAGATTGGAACATCACAGCAAAGACAGAAATATCCAAATGTGTGAGTAGCAAAATCAGCAGTGTTCGCCTATTTGGTAGCAAATACAACAATATCCTTATTTAAAAGTGAAATATTTATTTATACAGGTATATAAAACGAAAGCTGAGGTGGTAATTGTTTTTAAAATCTTATTTCCATTATAAGATGTAGGTTTCATAGATTCCAGAGAAATTTTCTTGAGGAGTGACAGTTTTATTGTATTTATCTGCCTTTGCTTTTGTTTTTATATCCCTCATATCAATTATGTCGAGTTGGTTTGAACTAGAAAATTTAAAAAATGCGAGATGTGTACCGCAAAAGCCTCGTGAATTTCCCAGGTGTCGACGTCTCCCATGGTCAGGCCTGCTTTGTCCAACACTTTGGGGATTGCGTACGTCGGTCCCAATAGCAGCTGGTCAACAGGATCCTGGAAAGAATGACAAAGCTGTATGAATCTCAAAAAAACTTAGCGAAGCTTCATTTTAAATTATTAAATGTTATATACATAATAATAATGCGTTTATTCCAGTGTAACCAAGTTAGGTGTGCAGGCCTAGATAAAATCTATTTCAGAAATGATATGTAGTTTTAAATCTGAAAGGGGTGGCATCTAAGGGCTGTCCAAGCGACCATTGTTTCCTGCTCCTGTTAAATTCACCATAATATATCTAATTTATTTTATCCTATACTTTACAAGAGATTATCACCATCTAAAAAACATCATTTTCATAAAACTGTGTCTCATAATCGGAACGCGGCATCATATTATGATTTATATTTACCATCTAAGATACATTTTGTTAAAATGTTGTATAGGAGAGATCATCCAGTGCACATTATTATTTTACATTATTAGATGATAATTCTATAATTTTAAAATAAAACATTACATGCAATTTTTCATAGAGTGCCACCACGATAACTAGGCGTGCGAGGGAGGTCGCCCCTGTCGCGAAACAGAAGTTGCCAGGTTGTAAATTTATTACACAATACATAATATACTGAATGTCCGGTGACCAGTGGCAGAGCTTTCAATATAAATTTGGTCGGGTAGCAGCGCGCTCCCCGGCGGCCGCTCTATATGTCAAACTGTCAGATGGTAATATCGGTCCATTATTTGCTTTTTCAGCTTCGCAAAACTTGGCAATTGTTCTTGCACCACCCCGGACTGTTTTGGTTGTTTTGGACATAATAATTCAGTGTATATTGGTAATCAAGATGTCACAGCTCCCGAGCAAATACAAAATTGTAATGAATTACAGGGCGAGGGGTTACCGCCGGGTGCGGGCGGGGCGGGTTTTAGTTCCAATCCTGCCGCACGCCAAGTTATGTTGGGCAGGCAATAGATCATCATATATTGAATTTTATTCATCTGCTTTAAGTATAAACTGTAAATGTTAAACTTATATGTACCATATTAGAGGTCCATGTTTAATCCACCAATAAAACTTTATTTTAGCTTCCAATTTGAATTTGAGTTTACACTATGTAAAAATCTGAATACAGAATGTTAATGAAATTTAATTCTCTTTTTTTAATGTAAAATTCATCCAACAAATTCCTACCATATTCATACTGTAACGAGGTGGTAATCGGAAAGAATTACACATAATCGACAATTTTACTGCACTCTACACCTTTTGCACTAGAACTGGAAAATGCTAGAAGGTTTTGGAATGAACCACGAATCTCATAATGACTAGGCAATTATCAAGATAAGGTCTTCGAGTTTTAATCAATTTATTTATAAAATCCAGCTGCTGACAGCTGCCAATTTTTAATTTTATTTTGACATTCTACCAGTGCAATATTAGCAACAGAGCCACGGTGGACAGTTGTGGTTTACCAAGCGAAATACCTACCCACATGCGACACTGAACGGAATTTTCTAGAAATTGTTACCCAGCAACAATAAAGTGTTTATAGACGAGTGATAAATTGCAAAGTGGTGTGAATTAGAGTTTGGTGCTGCAGATAAATTTGTGTCCAGTGACTTTGTCAATTTATTAAAATAATTAATCATCAATTAATTCTTCCTGAGATCTCATGTCCTGCCAGGTGACTGGCCATGAGCAGTAGTGGTATTCGTGGAATTTTTTTATTCTTTGTATATTTGTAACGTTGAATCGTCACATTACAATCACCACAAACATCGCATCGCTACATAACTATCATTGCTACACTTGATAGGATTAGAGAAGCCATATATATAATTTAAAATGAGAAATTTTTACCTGAGAAACGTATATGAAGTCTCGGAGGTAAGCCTTGGGCTTGAATCCCAGCTCCTTGGCTTTCTTCTCTGACATGATGAGGCATGCCGATGCTCCGTCAGTCTAAAAATAATATTTAAATTGAGATACTGTTGTTTCAGGTACAGATGATGTGTGATGAGATGTGACATGGGTTTGAGAACATTGAATGGCGTGTAGGTGTACCTAAACATATTTTTCTAATATCCAAGTAATGGAATGAGAACAATCTTTAATACAACATTTTTGGGTAAAATAGTGGGTGCACAAAGGTAGCCCCCTGTTTATCGCGACCCCGGCAAGTGCGGATTTGTTTTATCGCAAACTTTTTTAAAAAAAAATTATGGACTGGTTTAAAACTTGTTTCTGTCCAGCAAAAAATAAATTATGAGGATGTTGGAGTTGAACCTTTTAGTGTTGGAAAAAGAAATAGCTCTCTTAGTGTTGGAAAATGCGCTGGAACATCTGAGATGGAACTTGGACTCCGTGTGCTGATTTTCCCGTTGATGTGGTATTATTACCTCCCAATACCACTTCCATCTTTCAGCCTATGGATCAAGGCTTAACGGGAGCATTCAAAGCCTATCATTTAAGAAAAAATGATTTTAATCTTTGAAGAAACTGATAGAGGTGATAGAAAAGCCGTGCAGGTTTGATTGAAAATATTGAATATTATGAAAGCTATCGGAAACATTGACAAAACATCCGGTGCGAAAGTTAAGTGATAAAATCATTGAAAAGGTCCTTTTTTTCTCTTCTCTTCTTGTTAGAAGAGAAAGGACCTTTTTAAGTTCAAGAAAGGAGTTGTTAGAAGAAAATATGAGCGAGTAAGTGCTGGGTTGTCAGGGATTATTTGACAATCAACAGCATATTTTGCAAAATAAACCTATAATAATAAAATAAATAAACCAAACAAGGATCTATATGCTTTATTGCAACGTGGAACAAAATGAATGAATTATGTTATGTACGACATTTTTTCTTATTAATGTTTATAATATTAATAAAGTGTTTATCGAATTTTAAAAGGATTTTTTTTTAAATCTGTTTTGCTGATCACGACCACGTCCAGAACATATCTCCCGCAATCAACAGAGGTTACCTGCATTACCTTTATTCAAAGTTTGGTTTAGAAGTGATACTTACAAGGAAAGAGGAGTTGGCGGCAGTGACGGTTCCATGTGGCTTGATGAAGGCCGGCTTCAGTTTGGCCAGCTGCTCCGGAGTGGAAACACGGATGCCATTGTCTTTGTCTACTAGCTTGTCCCTACCGTCCACTGCAAGACAAAATATTTGTGATATTTTTATGGAATTACATCCAAGATTAAATAATAAATACATACAAACAATGTTTTGTCTATCTACAATTTAATTTAAACAAATTAACATTCGCTTCCTTGCAAAAATAAAACAAATACAGTAAAACCCCACTAATTCAAACACTGATAAATCAAAAATTTTAAAACACAAAAGACCCAAACTGTTAATTTCATAGTTGATTAACCCCAATATTTTGAAAACCCAGTAATTCGTAATTCAAAATAATTTTTAGACTCTTGCGTCATAATCCAATACATTTTAAGTCACATGAATACAATTTTTAACAAGTTATAAAAAATAAAAATGTGCACATTTTGATCGCGAGCTTGTGTAGGGCCTCATTTATGTATTTAGCGGTACCTTGTAGAATTCTATGTGTTACGGACAGGACAAGACCTGATCATACCATCAGGCAACAGAACATTCGAGTTCTAAATGCCGAGCAGAGCGGAGATTGCATTCTCCACAAAGGCCCCTTTCAGGGCCGCTGCCGATGGCCGCCCCGGTTGGGGGTGGGTACCGTGCCGAAGACGGCGCGCGAGTTTTCGGCCGCGGTGGTCGCTTTCGATCGTGGCGGGCGTCAGGCGGCGGGAACCGAGAAGGGGGGAAGCGAATTGGAAGGAAGTAGCTTCATAAAATCACATCTCACTGGGAGCAATGAAAATGCGTACACGACATGGGCTGAAATGTATATGTTTTTACTGAGAAATTTTATATGAAAATCTTAATTTTCAGATTTTCAGAGTTTCTAAAATTATGGAATTTATTGAATTGTTTCAGAGATCTCAATGAGACTGAATCACAATTGTATGTAATAAAATGTCGCATTTCATTGCTCCAAGTAGAGGAGAGAGAGCGGGAGGTGATTTTATTCCACATGTAAAGAGCATTGATGCCTGGTTGCTATGACAACCGGGTATCATCATCATCAGCACTTGGTCACCCCCGACCCAGTCGGGCGTGAATACCGTGTCTAAGTCGGTAACCTGGGCGACAGGTCTGGAACTCGCAATTAAAATATGAATCGAGAGAAATGATGCTCTCGGAAAGTAGAATTACGCCTCGCTTTGAACATGTAAATGTGTTGTACAGCGTGATCCAGACATGTCTTTCATACTGGCACGATATTGTATTATAAATGCTAATGAATATCTCTGATTTCAGAATTTGGAATTCCTTGTTGAAATCCAGGAGCTTGACAGAATTGTATCATGACTGTATGTAAAAATGGAATGTCACATTTTATTGTTCAATAAAGAGAAAGCGGGAGGTATTTTTATTTTGCGTAAGACGCAAGTTTGCCCTATTATCTGAACCTTTTTGGTTGAACACTGAAAGTAAAGTCATTTTAAAATCCCGGCAAACTCAGTTGCCGGTCACTTTGAGGAAATTACATGGTCAAAAATGTTTTATGAAATTTACCTAATATAAAGAGTTGTCAAGTAAATGCACACACACACACTGCGCGATATAGTGAGTTATCGGCAGTGATATGGTAAAAAACACATTTTTTCTGATAATTGAATATCTTATGGGAATTAATCAAAGTGAGATTGCAGCTCTCACAGACGTAAAATCAAACTGAAACCTTTTTTACAGTGTTCTCAACAAGAATACTTCTTAAGTTAATGTGTTTTTATGCATGTAAAGTTGTATCGGGACGCCGGAGAAAGCTAAATGAGAAAGTTTTCTCCGCGGCCCCCTTTGAAGGCATATAGCGCAAGTAATATTTACATGACAGACTTGAAAATATTACTACAAGACGCACCCAGTCAATACCTATCCATTGGTAATGCTAAGACATCGATAAACATTTGGTCACTAATTTTTAATGAATTTAATCTGACCACCACCGAGGTAAATTTCCGCCGGAATCACAAAAATAGAAATAACTTTTGACAGAAGTATCCGATCTTGATGAATCTTTTTGCATCATGATCGCAAAGTAAATACCTATTCAGAGAGTATACACATGCCTATATAGGCTCATGTTTTGACTTGGAAGAAAAATTGACCTTTTGAACTTTTCTTAAAAACGCGATAAGAATCACAAACCACTTTGTCCATAGACGAAAGTGGTATCAAAATACTCGTTAGGGCGAGTACTATGCAGTAATCATGGAAAGCATCGCGTAACAATTAAATTACCTACTTTTATGACCTGATTTAACTTCGACCCTTCACGGTCGACATAATTAACCCATTTTCATAAATTAGTAGGACCTGCAGGTCCGATGAACTGTGTCACGGCCTTATGCAAGGTCAGGCCTATACGTGACATAGTTTGTAGCCCTGTGGGATACATGCAAAACCTGTAATTAACCATTTTTTGCCTTCAGACCGAGATCAGTACGGCCGCTCGCGGGTCTAGTTCCTAGAAAGCGCCACGAGATGGCACCAGTCGCAGTTCAAACCGCGGCGACAGAGAGGGGAGATTTGGCTCACTCTGATTGGGTTACGTAACATGCTGTCATATCATATCTTGTAAATCTCTGAGAATGTTATATAATAAAAAGGTTTTGTAGAGCGGTCACCTGTTACGCTCACGCGTGGTGATTTAAACGCTGTCGGACCACTTTCATCTGCATTTTATTTATCTCCCGATACCTATTGGAGAATTCTGCTGGGACCTGACTACTGCAGTGAATCTACGATCCAGCCTCCGCGATCTTCGGCACCTCTGGCTGAGAATTTTGGACGACGGCCGGCGCTTCTCTATGACGAATTTCGCATCACAGCGAAAGTATGCTGTTTGACACGAGACACCCGTGCTGTATTTCTCCGGCCATTACTACGCTTCTTGGCCGGCGGAGCGGACTGAGCGGACCGCCCTATTTTTTGTTTGTTCTGTGCGGAACACTATGCATGCTTTCATCAGTTGATTGCCTAGATATGCACCGCCTAGATATAGATTTTTGGTGAATAGTCAGTTTGCACTAATTCCTACATTTAAGCGTTTAAAATTGTTTTTCGATTTTTTAAATACCTCTTTTGGTGAGATAATTGTGTTGTTAAAATATTAAATTTTTTTCATAAGAAGTTATTACTGACTTATCTTATTATTTCATGTGGAATATTTTATTTCTAAAAACTATGCTGTTTTTGGCCATCTAAATGTAGCGAAATGGATAAAATAAAATAAAATGAAAACAGCAATATGTCAATATAGGGTAATCTAGTAATAGAAATGTCGCAATCATTGCATTAGCATAATACAGTATTTTCGAAATGATTTCTTAAAATATGCAAAAATAGAGACATTTTTCACAAAATTAATGGTTTTTTCATAAATTTTACGATTTTTGGCAAAATTCGCAATTGCATCGCAAATTTTTTTCGGCACCAAGAATTTTGGTTTCCTTGAATTTTGAATTAACAAGGTTTTACTGTATCTACAAACTGATAACCATTCTAGCCTGCTACAGCTATTCACTACAAAGTAAATTTTATAGCTATCTGAACAATATTTTTCCTGAAAAGTTAAAACACATATGACTTGCTGGTTTATGAAAAAAATTATCAGTAGCTCACCTTTGACAGGGATAACATCCGTGAAGTAACCAGCTTCGGCAGCTTTCTGTGCATAGGTGTGCGAGCGCAGTGCATACTCGTCTTGCTCCGCGCGTGTGGCTCCAAAAGCGGCGGCAAGGCGATCAGCCGAGGTTCCCATGGTCTCATTGGTGGAGAACTCTGCCACCGCCGGTAGCTGGAAAGATTGCAAGCTTGCATTTTTAAATATCCTCAAAATAATATTTGTCAATATAATTTCCAAATAAATCTTATTTATTTTACCCTACTTTATTTTATTTAAACTTGTTACCAGCATGGGTATTAATAATATGACTGTCATCAGACTGGATATTAATATGTAATATGACTGTTAATAGACCGGATATTAATAATATGACTGTTAACAGACTGGGAATTAATGAAATAATTTTCAGACTATGCATTGATAAGCCTACCTCAGGTACAAAGAAGTCTGGTCGCAAAGATGCCAGCAATTGGATTCGCTGCATGGGTGTCTTGGCCTTGTTGGCCCGCAGCAGCAGCGAACGCATCTTGCGACTGTGACGGATAGGCACATCAGACATGAACTCCACACCGCCGGCAACTATGATGTCATACGCCCCACACGCAATCAAACCCACACCTGCAGAGAAATACTTGCATTCAAATAATTTATACATTACTGACACTCACTCATCATTCACTCTCTGTTTTAAACAATGCAAATCCAATGTATGAAGTAAAAATTTGATCTACTTGTTCTTAGAAAATGGCTATTTTGCCTATTAACATTACATATTTATAGAATCAAAAATCAGATTTTACATAAGTAAGCCAAGCAATTTACAATTTAGTTTGTCTTAAGAGAAGACATTTTACTGAAAAATCTTGTAATTTTTTCCTCCAACTAGATTAATGCAACCTCGAATAATTGAGGATACAGTAGACTCCTGATTTTCCGAGATAGGTGTTGAAAAAATCCCAGCTAATCCGAAATTATATTGAAAAATTGTCTAACATTACAAAAATCACACACCATGCTCGCCGACTGTCTGAAAATCGTGCACACGTGTGTTTATGCATAGCATAAAATGTCACCAGTATGTTGCACGGTTGTCAAATACTTTTTTGTACTTATTATTTTTTGCTTCATTAATTATTAACTTCACTAAAAACATAACGGAATAATCCAAGAATATGGTCCCGTTGTTCATACAATGAAAATAAGTATTTCACTATATAATTTAATGTCTAATAAAATAATCGTAATCTAAATTAAACAAACCAAACCTAATAACCCAACCTAACCTCATATATTGCCTATGAAATGTCAAAATATGCAGTGCATTTTTCGAAACTTTAAAGTGTAATATCTTATTTAATACTTACTTTTTAAACGTAAATTATCTTTCATCTTGTTATTAGCACATTCAATAATATAGTGAAATAATCATTTTCGTTGTATATGCAATGGGACCATTATCTTGGATTTAGCCGTTGAATTTTCTACAGAAATCAACTCACATTTCTCTTCATCATTATTGACAAGGGTCTTATGGTGTAATTCACCACACATTGTAAAATATCTTTATCATTTAGTACATTGCAATCATCTGTATTAAGCCAATCACATGCTGATTGGTTTAGTGATCAACATCCCGCACCGGTCAATCTGTCACTAATTTCGTAACAATTATTCTTTGTGATTTTCTTCAAATTCAAGAAAATTGTCATTTCCAATTCTGTTTTATTAGTGTTGCAAATTTGTTCCAGTATAAGATCTTTGGTTTCTACAAATGCCCAAAACTTAGAGATTATTACTTGTGCAGCTAGTTCATCACTGCTTAATTTGTCTTCAATGGCAATTCATCCGATGCCTTGCCTTTTTTAAAAGCATGTTTACCATCCAGAAGACGCAATTAAATCACCGTGTATCTTTCATTCTTTATCAACTTTAATTCTTTAAAAAAATATTTGACTTTGGCTGCGCAAATAAAATAAAAGCAATGTTACCGCCATAAATTATTCTAAAGAAGCGACAATGACAACTGGATGCAACGAGCCCTAATCTTCTTTCTTCTTTCATATTTGATTGATTTCAAAGGCCCTCCTGTAAGCCTGTTGAACCGCTGCTTTAACAAAACTAAACAATAAAAATAAAATAGATGTCTTGTGAGATCACTTTTTGTACGCGACAGTCAGCCGGTGCTTTTGACTCGAAACATGTATTTGGTCATTACGAACACTGTGAATCATTTTCATTGTAAACAATATTTTTTCAATGACTAGAAATTCATCCCGGTTAATTCACATCTTGAATAATCGAGAGTCTCCTGTATTTGAAATTGTGTAGGAATTATTAAATATGATGTAATTTAATATATGACTCTTCAAAAAAGAAGACAGAACACCACATCCTGTCGTGAAACACATTTTTCGCTTATGCATCCATGCACTAAATATTCCTAAACTAGTAAATGCTTAGATTACCTGTGGTCATGGCCACATTAGAACTGATGCAGGCCATGGTGACGGTGTGAGCGGGTGTCTTGTCGCTGAAGCCAGCCGTCAGGGCTGCCTCCCGAGCAATGTTAGTCGTTTTCACCTCCTGGATAACAGTTCCGTATACAATATAATCCACAAGCTCCTTGTTCAGTCCCGTCTTCTGAAGAAGCCCGCTGTAGACAAAAATTAAAAATTATTATTCATTTATAAAAAACTCAAGCTTTTGGATATTTTCAAATACATATACAGTAAATACCTCGTATACAGTAAGTACCTCGATAATTCAAAATTCTCCATAATTCGAAAATTTTAAAACTTGCAAGTCCCAAAATGTAAATTTCATAGTAGATTAACCCTGATAATTCGAAAACTCGGTAATTCGTAATTCGAAATATTTTTTAGCCCCTTGCACCATAAATCAATACATTTTAGTTCACGTAATTTAAATTTTTTTGAAATTTGACAAAATTGAAAAAATTATTTTGATTTTTTTGGCAAGTGAGAACAGCAAATATGTCAATATAGGGTATTCGCGTAATAGAAATGTCGCGATCTTTTTATTAGCATATCTAATAAATATTGTGTTTTTGAAATGATTTCTTGAAATATGAAAAACAGACGTTTTTCACAAAATTAATGTATTTTTTCAAGAGTCTTACGAAAAGGCAGAATCAAAAGTTAAACTCGTGTGAATATTGAAGAAGCGTTTCATAAATTCAAAAACATACATATAACTAAACATTTTTGACAACGGCCATCCATACGCGACGAAAAGAAAAAAAAAAGATTTTTTTGCAAGTGAGAACAGCAAATATGTTAATGAAATTAACGTGCTTTAGCAATATGTCACAATCTTTGCATTAAAATAATAAATATTGCGTTTTCAAAATGAATTCTTTAAATATAAGCTTAAATTAAACAAAAATGACGTATTTTTCAAGAGTTTTACAATTTTTCGCGAATTTTACAATCGCATCGTCATTTTTTTTTACCTAAAATTTCGAATTAACGGGGTTTTCCGCATAATTCGAAATTATTTTTTTGGGTCCCTTGAATTTCGAATTAACAAGGTTCTACAGTATAGATAAAGTTTAAACTTCCTGCACTGTATACATTTGGTTTCTGGTCTACTTTTTTCCATAAATACACCCTGCAATACAATTTCCCCGCACACACATTCTGCCTGTTGTTTTAAATTCCAATACAGGGTTAATGTTTCCTTAAATGGTGGCTTGGGATATCATATCAAAATTTGGGTGTGTGGTGTTATGTTTAGTGCTTGCTCAGAATACTGCATCAAAAACAGGGTATTTTGGTGAACACTTGTCTCATAACAATATCTCAAACCTCGGTGTAGTTAAGGAGTCTTAAGTGATTGTGTAATCTCAGTGATTAACTTTTACATTTAAAAAAAATACTGTATATTTTTCATTGAGTTTTGAATTATTTCAGTAATAAAGCAAATTGACTGCATTTATTAAAATCAGAAAATTCTTTTGTACATATTACACTGAAATTATGATTAACCCCAATTTACACTTAACCACTATTTTACAATAATTTATCTCAGTCCGCAGAAAAATGTAAAACCCGGGTTCCACTGCATTAAAAATTTACATGAACCTATAATATCTCACAAGTGGGAACAATCAATAGCAAAATTGCACTTCTTATTCTGAGTAGTGTCAATGACAAGTATTACAAATTATTCATATACATTCTACAGGCATAACTATTTCTGGTACATTTTACCCACTGGACACTAAACCATTTCTTTTCAATGAGAAGTTTTTACATCACCCAGGGTAAAAAAATGTTTTTTCTGAATATATACAATTTGCCATTTCAGTTTCAATCCAAATATGCATATCTACAAATGCCTACCTATACAATATCTAGACATTAAAAATATTAAAAAAAATTATAGTTCCATAACATACCGACACAATATAAATTTATAAATGCATTTGAGCATATTGATTTATGGCATTTTGGATGCAATCTACCCCAGGGGTTCATCCCCCGCATCTGATTTATTATTTAAGATATTTCAATGACAATTGTATCCGTAAGTTCACAAGGAACAAAGTTCAGGCTGCAAAAATTCTTGCACGACCTGATTGCAAAATAGAATATGAGAATTTTCAATGTTGAATACTTGGTTTTGAAATTGGCATGAATATGACTTCTGCTTTAGGTGAGATTTTGGCATCTTGCCCCTGTCAACTAAGAACTGTCCTATGAACTTCACATCTTAAAATGAATTACAGATTGTGAAAGGTGGATTGTACAGATCATAATAGAACATAAACTGATGTTCCATATCGAAAGAAATGATAAATTAAAGCACAGTATTCCCTTGCCATACCTTCAAATTCAGCTTTTACAAGTGCTCTCTATTATTTTTTACATTTGGACATTATTTTACAAAATTTGAAGTTTAAAAATCATTTTCAATTCTAGACACTTCCATTAATTACATATGAACTATAACTATTTATCTTAACTTGTTCTGGTTATTTGATCATTGGTGTGTATGGTATGATCAATGGTAAAATGCATAGATTTTTACAAAATGGGCTGTTTGATTGGTATAAAGCGCAAAAATCTATGATTTTTTACTTAATAATTACCATTACCACTGGTCAAAACAACAGGCCCTTAGTTCTGTTAATAGCAGATGAACATTAATTTTTAACCTGTTCCAGTCCAGCATCACGTGTACATGACGGGTAAAGTTATATTACAAATTAGTAGCTTGCTGGTCTTGTGGCTAGGACTCTCTCGTGATCCAAAGATTGCGGGTTCGAACCTGACTCCAGACTAGCAAGTTAATCCTATTTTCATAGCACAAGCGTTTAGCTTAGTTTGAAAATAGTAAGAATATTGAAGTGACACGTATTCCATGTTCGCAACTCTATTTTTAAAAAAATGCCCTAAGTTCTGCCCGGCTTAGGGCTGGTTATACAGTGATGACAATTTAAACTGTGAATCTCATTTAAGCCGGTGGGCATTCAATTTTTCAACATCGTTGACAATAAATTTGTTTTCTACGTTGAGACGTACATACATCATGTTTTGATAACTTTATATGCCACAGGTTAGGAGAAAAAATAGGTATGTATCTGGAATACTGTTACTTGGATTATGGATAGAATAAGCCGTTATTGACACTATAATGTTGAAAAATTTAATAAAAACAATTTTGATGACAGATGTCAAAAATCGCGCCGGCTTAAACAAAATTCACAGTTTAAACTGTCATCGCCAACTATAATCTGAGTTGAACAACTAGCCCTTATATAATTAAGTTGTCAGGTTGGCTGTCTTTAACAACAACTTTGTATTTTGCTAGTGACCACCCAAGTCCGTTCTTTGGTTGGTTCAATCTTTCAAAACTACGAAAAAGTTTACACATAATAAAATAACAATTTCTGATTCAATTGTATAATACTCACAGCAGAGCATGCCTGGCCAGATCGTGGGGCATCATCTTGCTGTAATCCGTGAAGGAGAGGAGGAAGGGAGTGCGCACTCCGTCTACGAGGACTACATTTTGCCCAGTCCTGTCCGGCACTGACTTCTTTTGTTTAGCCTGCAGAGCAGACCCAACGGAGAGGCTGCGGACCGTTGCTAAAACAGAAACCCCGGATTAATTTTGTAATTTCAATATAATTTACACATTCTAAAAAGTGAAAGATTATCCTTAGCCTCTTGATACAATATCAAAGTTTAACAAACATTGCTTGATATTGGATGTTGTTATATTTAGTGAGAAACCCCGATAAGAAAATTAAAAATTAGCTGCTATAAATAACTTTTAAAAAAGTCAATCTTCGTCCAAAGAATGGACACTTCATATTTTCATTTCTCTCACATACCACACTTTATTTTTTCATTAACAAGCACCACGGAGTACTCTCTTTAAAATGATTACTTATCCAACTTACAAGCTGACTGTAAAACTTTTAATTTATTAATAATGTGTTATAGTAAGAATAATTATCTGTTCTTTTTAAAAATTAAGAAACCTGCGAATATCAAATAATAATCAGAGTAGATCAGTCACTACATTTCAAACCAATTTTTTTCAACTAGAGTTATTTTAAGAAAAATGGCAAAATATTATGCAGATTAAATCTTTATATTTTGAATCCATGCATAAAGAATGATATGTCTATCCCTACACTTTGCTGTATGAATGAAGAGAACTTAAATGCATTACACGAATTGAATGTGACATAGGCCTTTATTCCATCTGATTGCAGAAAGGAGAAAAATAAACATTTGACAAATGGCAAAAAACATTAGATGAGAGGAATATTCTTGAATTGAGTATTGTGATGTGACTATCGTAACAATTAATCAATGTTATATAAATTGAATAATTAATTACGTCTATAATAAATCGCGATAATGGACTTGGAACCCTGGGCATCAACGATAAGTCTTCAATTATGTAAAAATTGAAGATTGAATTTAGCCACGTACAGTGTATAAAATCTGAATGCTTACCGTAATTAATAGATGCCGGATTCACTCCCAGCGGGACTCGAAGGAGATTCTTCGCGATAAAAGAAGCCATGGTGGACAGAGACCCTGCCTTGCTCAACTGCGGAAGAAATCACCCAAAATACCGCATACGAAGCCGCGAATACAGAAACGATGAAGTGGACTATAGGGATGGGCGTTGAATGGACGGACTAGTTGAAATCAACCGTTGACGTTGCATCGACGCGTCGACCGTTTACGTTTATCGCATGGACTAGTTGAATTCGTAGACGGTGGACAGCGGACGCCGTGGTCGGTGGACGATTCGGGATTATAACATTATAACGCAATGCAAAGCAACGAGCGAGAGCAAGACAAAACGTCTCCGTTTATTTCTCTCTCATCTCTCGCTGTCGACTTGTAGATGCCATAGACATCATAGACGGCTCGACGGGTAATTTCATTTCAACTCTAAAGTACACTACCATAGAGTGCAGATCTGTGTACACGAACTATGACTAGAGATTTGAAATTTGAATACATGCGTAGGGCGAGATAGGCTTAATAAGCTATTATCTATTATTTTTTACTTGATTTTTTGTGATGTCACGTGCGACGATTCGGTGAATTCCCAATTTTACGCTGTATAAAATAAAACAATTCTGTTTAATTATTTTATTTTTTATTGAACTATTATTAATTAACAGGCCGGCTAGATATTTTTCTAAAATCAATATTTTATTCGATCGATCTCGACTTCTTATATCTACCTGAAAAGGGATGCTAAAATTTAATTATTGTGTTATTTCCTTACTTTTCAACTTTAGCATATAAATGATATAACTTGTAGGGAATAAAATTTTCTATACCTAACTATGGTCCTTATTCAGGAGTCCAACATTAATTATTATATATGTAATATAATCTTGAATTTAGGTTTAATTAATTTTTATTAAAAATTCCCTATTTTCAACTTTATAGATAAAAAAATAAATCTATTATAATTTTGTTTACACCACTTTTTATTGGTTTTTTACATGTTTCGGGAACAATGTTCTTTTTCTCAGATTGAGCCTTAAACTAAAGTTGACAAATAATACAGATATATTTATTTATTAATAATGTCACCACAAAGTGAAAGCCTGACTTTGAAAGATGTATTCTTCAATAAATTTCTATATAACATCTCAAATGTAAAGTATTTTTAAATTATGTATTTATTTATAAATTTATAGATAATAAATAAATGTAAAGTATTTTTTCCCGCACCTCATAACTGGTGCCTTTATTACGCAAAATCATTGTTTCCTTCCATTTTATTTACTCACATTTTAATGCTTATACCCAATACATTCACTGCTTATATATGTAGTTTATATTTATATTTTACTGCTAACACCTGATATTGCTGTGTATACCTACTTCTTTCTTTCTTATATATAGAAAGAAGTATACAAAACAATATGTAAAAGCCTATAATGTGCGTAAACAAATAAATAATAAAATATTTCTTTTTACAAATAAGCACAAGTAGCGGTTTTACTTTCCCCGAAACTATATTCCATCGAACTTCTTTAAATTTTAAAAATTAACGTCATAAAAATAGCCAACGGTTGAGTCGTCGAGAAGCGTCGCGTTGAACCGTAGACAGTTGACCATCGTCCCGATGTTTAGATAGAACGTCCGCGACGTCCGCGTAACGAAGTTGACGCGTCAACTAGTTGACGAATTCAACTAGTTGATCGTCTCGTCGGTGGATGGACGTGGACGGTCTCGTTTCGTCGACGGTAAATACGTCGACGACCCATCCCTAGTGGACTATGACCTGTCAAACCAGTGTTACTATTTACGAATAATTATCAACTCGGTTGCTTGTAAAGTCGTTTCAAGCATTGTAAAATGTGAGTTTAAATATCAACTGAATAATATTCGAAGTTGGAAATTTTTAAGTAAATTGATTCGTGAAATATACTTGAATATTGCCCGAATGAAAAAAAAAATCGAAGATGTCGAATAAATAATAAATAGTTCAATTATTGGAGTAACCTAGATACTTGATAGCCAGGGGTGAATCTATGAAAATTATTCTAGGAAAAGTATTCCATATCTTACTACATATGGAATGGAATGTATCTTGTGAATATTGTCACCGAGTCGTGGCTGTGAGAGAAAAAAATTGAAATGTTTATTTATCACAACTTTTCACTGGACACAAATTTTACCGGAGCACCGTTCTTTAATTCACATAAATCATCACTAACATATTCCACACAGGTTCGCATTAATTTACGCCAGTTTCATGTAAGTGGTCGTACTTATTTCCAAACACCTGTTAAGTACTCCTCTTAATTATTGTCGCACAGTTCGATTTTATCTATAGACTTCTCTGTCGCGTTGTCAAACAACAACTTTCCACTAGCGCGCCCGCTCGCCTTTTATACGAAACATTGATTTTGTGATGCTTCAAGAACGTTTCATTAGTTTCTTCGTATTTATAATAGTTTCTCCATACTTCTAGTGATTACAAGAATAGCCCAGTTGATCCAGATTCATGTGGGCAGTTCGAGAGACTTTGATAATATATTATGTTAATCATTCAACGGCAATTGAACGAGTCCAAAAAAAATATTTAAGATTTATTAATTACAAATTAAATATACGCTTGGAAGATATCAATTATAAATATCTCCTTAGTTATTTACAACTTTTAAACTTGTCTGTGAGACGTACTGTAACAGACCTAATATTTCTTTATAGGATCGTAAATAGTTTGATTGATTGCCCCCAGATTATTAGTCTGATCGACTTATATGCTCCATCGAGGTCATCAAGACACAGTGCATTGTTCTATTATAGTGGAAGTGTCAGAACTAATGCATTAGCAAACTCTGTAATTCCCAGATTACACTCATTAGGGAATGAGCATGCAGAGGCGGCTGACATTTTTGCTGATAGTATAACTGTTTATAGGACAAAGCTGATACAATTGTTTACATCCCAACAAAATGGAAATGGACAATAAATCTTTCTATTTTACCTTTAACTATTATTATTTCTACCTTTAACTTTATTATTATTTTATCTTATGTTTTTATGTTTTTCTGTATTATTATTATTATTAACTTTTAACTATTATTATTGTAACTTTTAACTGTATTTTAATTTTAACTGTCTTATGTAATTTAAAAAAAAAATTATTCTGTATATTGTAAAAGCCCATAAGGGCGTTAAATGAATAAATAAATAAATAAATATATTGAATAAGTTCGTTAGCAAGTCTAATCTACCATCTTGTTTCAAAGTTGCAGCTGGTCAAAATTTTTAAAAATTAGTAAAGTAAAATGAAACAAGTCAACTTTGTATGAAACCACTGATTTATTAATTATTAATGCCAACCGGTTTTGCTTGACTCAAGCTTCATCAGAGCCTAATTAACAACTAAACAATAAATACAAAGTAGTGCGCTTATATAAACATAATGAAGGAGACAGAATATAAATAACATAGAACGAAATAAACAAAGTATACAAGTACATAAGTAAAAGACATAATACAAAATTAAGAAAGAGTCAGAATATCAAATTAATCAAGAAATAAAAAGATAGACAAAGTATGGAAAAAAAAAGAAAGAAATTAAAAAAAATAGTCTGAATACCGGGGGAGAGAAGGGAAGAGAGATTGTAGGGTTGATGGATATTAGTAGGATTTGAATGGAAAAATATTTAATAAAGCACTAACGGGTTTAATTGATTATTAAGAATTTTGCTATTAGTATTAATTGTTTTTATTTCAAGAGCTTCTAAATTATCTAATCAAGGCCAAAACTATTTTTATGCAAAATATTTACCAATGTGTTATTACAAAAAGAATGATCTTTATCAATCAGATTATTAATTGTTTTTAATTCTTTAAATTTGATTTCTTTAAAGAATTAAGAAGAAACGAAGCTGGTTGGCGTTAATAATTAATAAATTCGTGGTTTCAAGCAAAATTGACGTATTTCATTTTATTTTAATATCTCGAACCTCAGAGTTATTGCTTTCTACAAAAAAATAGTAACTCCCTTACTATTGGTCCTAGATAAAAAACGTATTCGTTTCACTCCTTATTCACTCCTTTCATACACATTAAATCTTGATTCTTGCAACCAGTACTGGAAGGGATTTTTGTAATGTACGGTAGATTGTTGGAGAAATTTTATTTAAGTAGTATCAATTAGAAGAATAATTCAAGAAGAATCAACTGTGTTAGAAAAATAACAGCATCGTTACATTCGACCATTTGCTGACAAGACAATTCAATTCTTTTCCGATATATATGTATGTATAATTGTGAAGAGAGAACAGAATATATTCTAACACGTTTTTATACGCACTTATGAGAACTTTTGTTTTCATAAGACTTTTGTCTATCAAGACCAATTCCACAATGACACCCAATCATCAATTTCTCCAGGTTAAAATTATCAGTTTAGACTAAAAATAAACAAACATATCGTATTTTCAGCAACGTTTATTTTTCTACATTTTATTTCACAATAATCTAGAAAAGTACCAAGCGAGCATATCAACAAGTCCAGACAATTAAATAAATATTCAACAATGGTAAACCATTATACAATATGTTAAAACAACAAGTGTTCACTGTGGCCCAGGCACGAAAAATTTTAAGATCGCAACTTATGCAAGCAACGAGTGATTTCGTCAAGCAAGTACTAGCAGCTGCGACGAAGGGAAGTTCAAAGGATTTCGCACAATTTTTGATGCCTCTGATCCTGTATTTCATTCTTAAAGTTAAGCTTGCTCGACGAAGAGTAGCGGGATTTAGATTCAGAATAAATTGAAACTAAATAAAGTAAAATCAAATAAGTATCTAAAAAAAAAATAAGTCCACACGTATGGAAATAAAACACCTGTTATTCTTGATTTATTTATTTGAAATGTATTTCGCCTTATGAGGGCATTATCAATCATTACATTCTCAAGCAAATTAAACGAATGCAATATATTTCCACATTATATGATTATAGAGTTCTGAAAACTTATTTCGGAAACAGTAAATATGAAACAAGTTCAATGTTTAAAGTTGGAAATTCATAATCTACTTAAATTAATTGTATAAATATTTAAGATTATGGAATGCGTTTTTAAATAATACTATGTACAAACTTTAAACATTAAAATTATCTAATAAAAATTAAGTATTTTGTGCCAATTCTTTTACTTCTTAACTATTGTCAATAATTTGCATATTAAATGCATCCATGTGCGTCAACATGTGATTTCTTAGATATCGACTCTGACTGGATGTGAATTCGCATAATTCACAGGCGTAAGGTTTCGTTTCCGAATGAACTGACATATGTTTATTCAGGTAAGACTGGCGCTTACACGTATACGAACACAACTTACAACTGACTGGTCTTCCTTCGACGTGTATCACTTGGTGTCGCCTTAGTTCGCTTCGATTCACACAGGTGAAGGCGCACTGTTCGCAAGAAATGGGGGCTTTACCACTGTGGATCAGTTTATGTTTTCTCACATCAGCTAACTTCTTGCTCGTAAAATCACAGCTGTCGCAAGTGAAAATTTTTTCGTTCATGTGCGAGAGTTGATGCGTTTTTAAAGATACCGCTTGCGTACAGGTATAGTCGCATAAGTGGCAAGCAAAGGGTTTTTCACCTGTGTGCCTAAGCATATGCCTTTTCAGATTATTTTTTTGACCACTTTTAAAACTGCAAAACTTACAAGCGTACGGTCTCTCGTCCGTATGTGTTTTTAAGTGTCTTTGTATTTCCGCTGTTGTCGCGGAGGTATAGGGACAGATTGTACACTTTAAGGGTTCCTTATCTACATGACTTAACTTGTGAATTTTGAGATCCTTTGCAGTCTTGGAAGTGTAGTCGCAATCTCCACAGTCGTAGGTTCTCATAGTATGTATTAATTTGTGCCTTTTTAATGTACAACTTCTGTAACATGTATAAGCGCAAGTATCGCAACCGTACGCTCTCACCTTTGAATGGATGATCTGATGTCTTTTTAAGTTTCGTAACTCTGAACATCTATAACTACAAAGATCACACCCGAAAAGTTTCTCACCCATGTGGATAGCTTCGTGCGTTTTCAAGTGCCAACTGTTTTCGCACACATGATTACACATAGAACAAACATAAGGTTTGTACATCTCTTCATCTTCTCCGTGATCAGAAAATTCAGTTTTAATTCTAATAGGGCTTTCTAGCTTAATGTCATTATAATTATTGCTTTCATCTAAAATATTTAATTCCGAATTACCTTGTTTCATTATTTGATTCAACGTCCTTTTTTTAAGTAACTTTACTCTGATATGATCAATATCAATTTGTGAATCGAAATTGCGGATATTACTTTTCTTATTTATTTTCTTTTTGGATTTTGCTGTTTTGTTTCTCTTCAACTTACTTTTTTTCTTTTTCAATGGTTCGATATCATTTTCGAGAACCTGTAATCAAAATTAAAGATTGCTGTCAGAATTCCTGTTATCGCAACCACAATTTAAAGAAAAAAGTTGAAGGTTTTGGGAAATTTGATTGATAAATTAAAATGAGGAGAACACATATATGTACGAATGAGAGAAACCATATAAGTACTTCAGAAAATAATATAAAGAATATTATATTATTATCTATTTATATAGAAGAATGGTCAAGTTTTCATTTCAAAGATTTATTTTCAGAGTTTTATACTTTGCCTACGTTTCAAGATAAAAATATAATTATTCGGCCTTTTTATTCTAAATATTTTCACACTATATTCTACAGTAATTGTAGTTGTAAAAATAATTTCTCATTTGCTACACTTCAAAATTAAATCGTCAGTTTTAGAGACAAAAAAGAAAAATACATTATTTTCGAGATATTATTACAAACAGAAAAATCTTAAAACTTGCGTAATAGCTATCTAAATAATATAATTTATTACGCAAGTTTAAGATTTTTCTAAGATTTTATTATTGCACAGTAGTGATAGTAAAACCGTTATTTTAATGGGTTGCACAATAACCGTTATTTAAGATTCGTATCTGATAAGTAACTGATTTTTCGCAATTCAACGGCAAACATCGTTATTAGACAATAGTTGAATCTCAGTTACCAATCATCGAAACAATTAATTAATAATAATATAATTAATAATGAATAAATAAAAAAGTAGCTTGTTGGTCTTGCGGTTAAGACTTTCGCCTCGTGATCCTAAGGTCGCAGGTTCGAATCTCACACCAGACAAGCAAGTTAGTCCTATTTTCATAGCACAAGCGTTTAGTTTAATTTGAAAATAATTAGTAAGACCAAATGCATTTAAGATTTTTTTTACAATTTGGCAAACAAGTGCATTGCAAACAAAATAAAACAACAACATAAAGAATGTTCTTGTGTCGTAAAAACACGACATAATAAGAAGACAAAACCAGAAAAAATAACAACGTGTTTGACATCTTATTTTTAAATGGATGTATACCTGGCCTTCGTGTTTAGAAAGTTGATGCCGAGTACTTGCTGGCTGCTGTGGGATGTTTTCAAGGGTGGGGGGCGTGACATCTCTCACTCTTTGCATGGTTGCAACAACCTCTCATCGGTGGGACTGATAAAAAATATGATCATAATAAAAAACTCACGTCTTTATTTTCATTTACTTATTACACAGGGTATTCGTAGCCTCGATATTGGGTCGAAAATTTTCAAGCAACCATCATTATAGTTATGAAGATATGCAATGTCAAAGTTTGCATTTTTTTTCAATGTTTCTGACTTAATTTGTAAAAGGTTGGACTATCATTATAGTAACTTATATCGACCATAAAAATTCATCGACTTCAATACAACTCGAATAAAATGATAAAAAACCCATAAAAAATCTATTTTCAATTATTGTAAGGTTTTTATAATTTTATTTAAAGCGAATGAATTTTTCATAATCGATGTAAGTTACTGTAATGATAGCTTAACTATTTGCAAAAAATATTAGAATATTTCTTTAAAAACAGATAGATTTAATATTAATATTATCTTTACAGCATACTGTGTATTCCTTTGCTATAATTTTCCATTATTTTCTTTTTACTACATTCATTTTTAAATAATAATTGCGCACTGTTATACGATTTATGCGTATTATTAGTTGATTTTTACTTCTCACATTATTTCATTGTGATTATTGCGTATTAGTTTTTTTTCTTATATATAGGTACATAGTATGTGCTACATATTATCAAATATAATGATACTCCTCTTCTATTCACGAGTTATTACTCATGTCGAAGAAAGAGAAATACCTTGTAAAAACTCTCACTATCAATATTGTAAAAAAAGATATTTATATATTAATAAATAAATGAAATAATAAATAATAAAAAAAATTGTAGAAATATTGAAAAAAATGCATATTTTGATATTGAATATCTCCATAACTATTGACATTAGATCATGGTTACTTGAACACTTTTGACTCATTATCAAGGCAGGAATCCATTTGTGAAGTTTCTGCTACTAGCTATGAGATACCTAATTATGGCGTTAGTTATACATTGATAGCAGCATTGTTCAAGTTGGCCTTATAATAATATCTTCATTATTTTCTTTATTGTTTTCGGTACAGTAGCCGGCAAACATCTTGAAATTTTTCGACGTAGTGGGGGGAAGTTTGCGCATGTACCATTCCATCAACGTTGGAAATTTTGTCTTCTGCGCATTTCCCCACTAAAAACAGTCTCAACTACAAATTTTATGTAGAACTGCTGAAAACCTGATAAGTAAAATGATAACAATTTTATCTATTTCACTGTCCATAATTTGATTGCTTACGAATGCCTACTTAGCTTTTGATTATTTTTATAAATAGATAACAACCTATCTATTTTATTTAGAAAATAGACAAATTATAGGCATCATATTTGAAGACAATTAAAAATTAAACCAACACTATGACTTGTATTGGAGAGAATTAAGAGATATTTAAATTTACTCCGATTAATTGAATGATAAAATAAAATACGGCCGTTGGTTGCATTCGAATAAGTAACTTGTTTACAGACCTCTTTGATTTTCTTTTGTTTAATGGATTAAGTTTTGTCAAGAAATAAATTCTGCAATGCGCCCCTGATTTTCATGTTTCTATATTTTTCACGCTTACCTGGTAACCCCGTTAACTTTGACAGGCATCGTTAAAAACTGTTTATTTAATTTAATCATTCCAAATATCAGAAAAAATTATTCTAAAGAGCAGATATTTTATCAAATGTCTTGATTTTACTTACCATTCCCGGTAAAAATTCAGATAAATTGTAAGTTTCGAAATAGGGACAACGACTACAGAACAAGAAAACACAAGAAAATGACACATAAACGAAGTGTTACCATGACATAATATTTAAAGAGTCAGGTGGTGTGGCGAAATTATAACGAAAATTTTGGGTTAGATTTTACGGACAGTTTTTTGGAAACACATTATAGGGTCCTACGAGAAAGTAGGGACGCTAATTTCATATAAAAAATATAATTAATAACTTCTGGTTTCTCTTTGGTGGATCAGCATTTTTCATCAACAGATAATGTAGAATTAGTGGTGAGCGATCTGGGTTAGCGCTTTGGAACCACGATAACGTATAGTTCCAGTTAATATAATTGTAAATTTTCTAAATGCTGGCGTTTTTTATTTATATAATGTTCATTTCAAACCTTCTATAAACTACCTTTCTTGAAAGAGAAGACATGCTCAAAAATGACAATTTCTCCAAGAAGTAAAACTGTGTTAATGTAACTTTTTATTTCAAATATTTTTAATAGTTACAAGAAATAGATTAAGGTGCTCTTTAGCGATAGTCAAATCGCAATTTTTACTGGTTACTCATGGTTCTGTTATTTGAGATGCGTGTCTGATTGTATTGACGATTGGTAACTCAGATACAACTGTCATTTCGTACTGGTGGTTGCCCATTGAATTGCTAAACATCAGTTACTGATCAATACAACCAGATACAGATCTCGCATAACGATTATCATGTAACCGGTTAAAATACCTTTACTAGTGCTCTAATGTATCTTTCTTTCTAATAGCCTTTCCCGAGGATCGCACTTCTCCTCCATTTGTTGCCCACTACTTTACTCTAGCTTCCCAAAGGCAATCTAAACCCAGCCAAATATGCCTCATTTCAAATATATGTGTGCATTTCCATTTCAAAATATTTTTACAGAGGCAGGGCATATGAATAATTAAAAAATCATTTACAGTATGTTTATAACATTTCCAGTCAGACATAATTACTAATTTTAACCAATTTTGTGAAAATCACTTCAGATTCATTTATCACGCACTTCCGGCATATTGTAGGTACTCATTGTTGTAAAACAAACTGAAGGCTGAAAAAAAGTAAATCGGCAAGCTGAAAATGAATTAATTCCAGGAATACATGAAATAATAAAACTTTTTTGCATCAATAAATTTATTTCAATATAATATATATAATTTTTTGACATGCAACCAGCTAACACTAAGAAAACTTAACCTAAAATTGGACCGCGACACAGTAAATGCATCGCAACCCCCACTCGGTCAGAATGGCTGCCTCCTTACCTCCACGGACGGTTGGCATCGCACCTTGCACGTATGGGACACATCGTTATCAAAATGAAGAAAATACCCGGAAGATTTTTGCGAGTTTGTAATTCAGTACATTGTCATTAAGTAAGTAGATAGAGTTCTCCATGTTAACGTGTGACAGATTTTCCTATGATGTTAAACTAATCAAGGGTGTAAATGATTGTTTATAGCCTGTGACTGGTTAAGTACAAACCTCAAACACATGCACATTTAAATAAATTGAACTCCCGGACTGTGTAGATTATAGGTTCTCTATGTAATAAGCAGCAAAAATGCTGGAATAAGTACAGTGTTAAGTTTTATTCTTCCATCATTTTAAATTGTTGAGATAGTCCCGTGCGGCAAGGTGCGTTGCCAGTTGCGGGGCGCGCTGGCTGCACAAGCTAAACAGCTATTACATTGATACAATTTTTGACATTTATCGCGTGTAATACATTAATATGACAGATTGATCCGTCATTACACTGAGAATTCTAAGACTGACATTAATATTCATAATAATTTTGGAAAAAGCTACATACAAGAATTGAAAAAGGAAAAAACCTCAAGTTTTTGTTACAATAGCAAATTGTGCACAACAGTTGCTAAACACATATTAATGTTTATATTAAAAATTATCAAGATTTATTAGAGTGAATTAAAAAACCAAATACCATCGGAGAATTATTCTGTCTTGAAATTTTTGTATCTAAGCGTTTTAATATAAGCCAAGAGTGAATTCAGGTATACGTCTAATTTAACGCAGAAGCTGACGTCAAACATTCCCCGTCACTGAATTTAAATTATAATGGAAAAATATTGGTATACAAAATTAAACAACTGCAACAAGTGAAATAGAAGACACCAAACAGTGCATTACATTTAAATAAGTATTGATATTTTATTAAAAAATCATATAAACTGAACATCTAGTATCCATTGTGTTTGGTTTCATTTAAAAAAAAATTATGTATGAAAATAATACAACAAATGAAATTAATAAAATAAGCAAAAAATAAAGTATTTAAAAAATCATTTGAATTTAAAATTCACAGCCACAATTCTGAACACTACAGTATGTCTAAGATGCTCTTATGAATGATAGCCGATTTTCATGTTATTCGTAAGTGTGAAACTGTAGCTGTATACAAAAAAAAATGAAGGCAGTAAAGAAACTGAATTTGTCAATTTAAAAATTCATAAATGCTTAATTTTGAATCCCGGGTCTAGATACTTGGAATGATAATATGAAAAAATTCTGTAGAGTACACACAAAACTGAACCTATTTGTACGCTTCGTCGTGATGTCAATTAATTTGATAGATGAGGCACAGATATGCCAGTCTGACATTTGTATTGTATCAATTTTAAATATAATTTTAAATGTGTCTATTAGACTTTTGTTTACTAAGTATGTGATGTATTTTGTGTTGTCAAGATAGCCGTAACCCGGGAAACAACCCAATCCATTAGACATGATCGAACACCCGATTCAAGCCGGTCATCAACAGTAGAGCCATTTGGAGAGTACGTCAGATAGTTTCACGTACATAGATTAGAAACAGCAAATGTAAACAATTTTGCATTAATTATAGAGAGTAACTGACGATTCTTTACCTTTCGACCTATTCGATTAATTAGGACAGTTCGTTATATTTCTCAGAAAATGTTATTTTATTCTAAAATGCTTTGGGATTAATTGCAGTGTTTATCCAGGCTGCAAGATATATAAGGACATAAATCAGAGAAAATTTCACTGCATCTAGAGGGCAATTATATTTTTATGGAGGCTTGATACAAGAAGAAAAAAGTCATCTCAGTAATATTATATAATCAGAGATATTAAAATTGATACAGAAATCGACAAAGGTTATCATCGCCATGTCAAATATTTAAATAATGCATTTTGTCACAGCGCTATCAGTTTGTTTTTAAAATAATTCGAAAGGTAAAACAATGAATCTGCAAGTCATCTTAGAGTTTTAAGCAGTCACGCCATTGAGATTTTTGCCAGCGATGGAATGAAATGAATTCATCCCGGGAAAGAAAACCGTCTCTTTACAGAGATTAGGACTTTGGGAATATAGTCTGAACAGCACAGTCAGTTGGATGATCAGTATGAAACAATAGATGCTTCTGTTTCACATATTTAATTATATGATAAGTCTTGATAATATTTCTAATGGATTATTAATATGTGATTCGTGTGACCAAGAATATTATCCTCGCTAACGAAGTTTCATCACAGCCAATGTAATGAGATAAAACATCACAAGGCATCAAATACAAGATGATTTACATTAGGCCAATGATGGGAATTAATATCACAGAGAGAGAAACGGGTGGCATTTCCCTATATTGTTAGCATTATGAGTGATTACTGAAATCAGCTAACGCAATATTTTAGTTGCACTCATCCACTTGTACGCGAGGCCGTTTATAATTAATTTGGACAGTTTCAAAAAGGTTGGCATAATTTCGAGTGCAATTAATAAAATAGTTGTTATAAAACATCCGAGGTTATATAATATCCTGGCATAAAGTTTTTTGACTGTGCATGTTCTGGTTGGATTTGGAATCAATCCCGTCGCAGGCAGGCGAGCACGAGGTGGCGCAGCTTACACGCGAGGCGTGAGCGGCGTCAGATGAGTGAGACGAAGATGCACTGCGGGGTGATGGGGGCGGGGCAGGGAGAGCCGCAGTCTCCGGATGCTCCCTCGACGCCCCCGATGAAGTGCTCCTCGGTCAGGGGGGACAACTCCTTCAGGGCGCACCTGCAGGCAACGCAGAGATAAGAGTGGTCAGCTTATATTAAAAATAAAGCTTTAAAAAAATGTTCCGAATGCAGTCACCGAGGATTACTAATTTAGAATGTACTGAATTCGAGATTTCATAGGCAGCTACTCTATCTCTACCAAAATCATGTTTCTAAATCACTAAAAGCAAAGACAGCAATATCCACTTTAATCAATCAACCTCCAAGGATTTATAAATGGCTGCTTTATACTAAATTGAGAATGAATAGCAAAAGCGGCAATGTCCATTTGGTAGCAAATACAGGAATATTGATTTTTAAAAGTTATATATTTATTTATATATAAAGGAAAACTAAGGTACAATTGTTCTTAAAAATTTATTTTTAATAAAGTGTAGGTTTCAAGATTCTAGAGAAATTACCTGGAGTGGCGATAGATTTTTTATATTTCTCTTAGAAACACCTCGGTGGATATTTTTCTGATTTGGATTTTATACAAATTTTTTTAATTTGAAATTTCATAATAGTGAAACTTCATTAAGGAAAATAATATTAAAGAGCATGATAACTCACCACAGGTCTCGGGTGACGTAGGCGGTGACACGAGGCACCGGGAAACCATTGAAGGGGCTCGCCACGGGAAGTGTGTACGCCCCCATGTCCCGGAACACCAGCCATTCACCCACCTCCAAGTGCGGAAGGGCCACATCGCTCAGCACCTGATCCATGCTGTCGCACGTAGGGCCCCACACGCTGCTGGGAGTTGTCGCTGAGCCAGAGTGTCCCTGAAACATTACACAATCATTGTGGTTTCGCCATAAACCTATTTTTGAAGTTATCTTCTTTTGGTGCACTTAGGGTAAAATTTTTATTGTAATGGAAATTGCACACGCATTGAAGTGGGAATAAACATGCGATAGGAAGCAGCTTGTAGCAAAAATGCGATACCACATAATGCGTTTGAAATTAGTGTTCCAGTAATATAAATTCACGGCTGAAAAATTAAATAACACCGATGGAGAACAACTCGAACACGGACACGCGGATGGAAACTGAACGACATAGCCACCACAGCTTCTCCTTGGCCTGTCAAAAATATATTTTACTACACATTGTAAGAGCAGGACTTACAAGACGCGAACCATTAATTTACGCCTCCTATGTGATTTTTCACGAGTTAGTAAATAATGTGGTGTCTACCATCTTGAATTGGTTACTGAATTGAAAATTAGAACTGTTTATTGAATTACGTTTTTAGGTGTGTGTTAGGATTTCATGTTATTGACGATGTTTTTGCAAAAACGACATTATTATATATTATATCAGATATTCGTTTTCAAAACAAAAAACGCATTCAATCGACTTTTAAAGTTGTGCAGTTTCAAAACTTTTGGAAACAGAATCCTTTTAAGCTGAAAATCGATAAAACATGAAAGTGCGTAGGCACTAGGGATAGGTCGTCGACGTATTTACCGTCGACGAAACGAGACCGTCCACGTCCGTCCATCGACGAGACGATCAACTAGTTGAATTCGTCGTAATAACTTCGTTACGCGGACGTTCTATCGAAACATCGGGACGATGGTCTACGGTTCGACGCGACGCTGCTCGACGGCTCAACCGTTGGCTATTTTTATTACGTTAATTTTTAAAATTCAAAGAAGTTCGAAGGAATATAGTTTCGGGGAAAGTAAAACCGCTACTTGTGCTTATATGTAAAAAGAAATATTTTATTATTTATTTGTTTACGCACATTATAGGCTTTTACATATTGTTTTATATACTTCTTTCTATATATAATAAAGAAAGAAGTAGGTATACATAACAATATCAGGTGTAAGCAGTAAAATATAAATATAAACTACATACATAAGCAGTGAAAGTATCGGGTATAAGCATTAAAATATGAGTATAAAAATTAAAAATATAAAGTACAAAGCAATAATGTGTGTATAAAAAAATATATTAGGTACACATCATTACATGTGTACAGGGTTATTTGGAAAACATTAATAACCTCGCAGGACTATATTCCTGCCTTGATTATGAGTCAAAAGCTATCATGACCTAATATCAATAGTTATGGAGATATGCGACATCAAAGTTTGAATTTTTTCAATATGTCTGACTCATTTTTTGTAAAACGTTGGATTATCACTACACTAAATCAAATCGATTACGAAAAATTCATTCGTTTCAATACAAGTTAAATAAGATGATAAAAACCTTTACATTTATTTATTATCTATAAATTTATAAATAATTTTTAAATACTTTACATTTGAGATGTTATCTAGAAATTTATTGAAGAATACATCTTTCAAAGTCAGGCTTTCACTTTGTGGTGACATTATTAATAAATAAATATATATGTATTCTTTGTCAACTTTAGTTTAAGGCTCAATCTGAGAAAAGGAACATTGTTCCCGAAACATGTAAAAAACCAACAGAAAGTGGTGTAAACAAAATTATAATAGATTTTTTTTTATCTATAAGGTTGAAAATAGGGAATTTTTAATAAAAATTAATTAAACCTAAATTCAAGATTATATTACATATATAATAATTAATGTTGGACTGCTGAATAAGGACCATAGTTAGGTATAGAAAATTTTATTCCCTACAAGTTTGTTCATCATTTATATGCTAAAGTTGAAAAGTAACGAAATAACACAATAATTAAATTTTACCATCCCTTTTCAGGTAGATTTAAGAAGTCGTGATCGATCGAATAAAATATTGATTTTAGAAAAATATCTAGCCGGCCTGTTAATTAATAATAGTTCAATAAAATATAAAATAATTAAACAGAATTGTTTTATTTTATACAGCGTAAAATTGGGAATTCACCGAAACGTCGCACGTGCACATTGCAAAAAATCAAGTAAAAATTAATAGATAATAGCTTATTAAAGCCTATCTCTCCCTACGCATACATTCAAATTTCAAATCTCTGTCATAGTTCGTGTACACAGATCTGCACTCTATGATCGTGTATTTTGGAGTTGAAATGAAATTACCCGTCGAGCCGTCTATGACGTCTATGGCGTCTACAAGTCGACAGCGAGAGATGAGAGAGAAATAAACGGAGACGTTTTGTCTTGCTCTCGCTCGTTGCTTTGCATTACGTTGAATCTCGAATCGTCCGCCGTCCACCGTCTATGAATTCAACTAGTCCATGCGATAAACGTAAACCGTCGACGCGTCGATGCAACGTCAACGGTTGATTTCAACTAGTCCGTCCATTCAACGCCCATCCCTAGTAGGCACTTTTTTGGATTTTTTTTGATAACGCACACATTTTTTGATTCTTCGCTTCATTTCTCCGATGCTGCGAAGATAGCTAAAATAAGAGATAAATGTCTTTATCACAATCACATCAAAAAAGTATAACTTCTACCGCGCGTACATGCTACACGCTCCTTCAATTTTTATATGATTATTTTCAATGTAAATTGATGTTGAGTTCTCAAATATTGAACAAAAATTTTTTCATCCAAAATTAAACAATAGAAGAAATTTACAGAAAAGTTTACAACCCCTGGTGGAATATGGCCTCTTCAAGAGTTTTCCTCCATTATTCTGTTTTGCGCTATTTCTTTCCAAGTTTGGATCACTACAGCAGACATGTGACACCTTGCTCCATCCTAAATTAGACCTTCCTAAGCTCAGAGCAGATGGGAGTTTTATTAATTTAAAAAAATTGAAATAACTCGAGGGTGATTTATTGACCTGTACTAAGAAATACCTAGTGAATAATACAGTCTGCATTCCACTGTACAGAGCCTAATGAAAGGAGCAATGCTTTCAATGATTTATCAAGACCAAGTGGTCCGATCGACTAGCTATAATCATGACTCAGAAAAAAAACCTATCCTTTCCAAATTACTATGAACAATTTGTTGTATTATGCTCTAGTTTTTGGGTAGCGGATATAATTAAAATAGTGCCATGTTTTGTAAAAAAATAAATAATAACGGATATAATAAAGTTTATGATTATTGTATAATGGGGGTTTATTATATTTTTACCTTGAGTGGTGTACAGGAGACCAATTGATGATCGTACAGGACACAGTTGAAGGAACCGTAAACCCCGTCATTCACAAAGTACATGGCGTGCGTCACCGCCCCTT
This sequence comes from Agrypnia vestita, assembly GCA_016648135.1. NCBI lineage: Eukaryota > Metazoa > Arthropoda > Insecta > Trichoptera > Phryganeidae > Agrypnia > Agrypnia vestita. Next base: position 43,546 of record JADDOH010023651.1, on the reverse strand, counting down.
CATCATCGTACATCTGGAAAAAATAACTTTAAATTAATACAGTTATACCGGGGATTCATTTATTCATAATAATAACTTCAGTAAAATCCCGTTAATTTGAACACTGGCAAATCGAAATTCGCCATAATTTGAAATTTTTCAAGCCCACACATCCCAAATATCAATTTCATAGTAGATTAATGCCGATAATTTGAAAACCCCGGTAATTCGTAATCCAAAATAATTTTTAACCCCTTGCGCCATAAATCAATACATTTTAGTTCACATAATTTGATTTTTTATTTTTGCCAAATTTTTTCAATCGCATTGTGATTTTTTTTAGCCTTAATTTCGAATTAACGAGGTTCCGCATAATTCAAAATTTTTTTTTTTTGAGGCCCTTGAATTTCGAATTAATGAGGTTCTACTGGATTAGATATTTCGCATCATATTAATTAAGGTCTGTTATTAATTTTTAAACTAAAATAGACACGCACCAGCCTCTTAGCGAACACAGCGACGGCCAGGGTGAAGGCGGAAGCCACAAAGTAGCGCCCCGGCTCTGCTATGATGCGTACGCCGCATCCCACCGGGAAATGCTCATCCAGTGCTCCGTTTATGATCTGCGCAATCTGTTGAGCAAAAGTAAAGATAAATATTGATTTAAAAATAAAACTTAACTTCAACATCTTCGTAACCTTGTGGCACACTCCCGAGTCACAGAAACAGTAGCAATTCATAAGTGAAGTGTCTTCTTCCACGTAATGTCTCTTCATTCCTCTCAGTCACGCCCTAATCACGACCCTCTCGTGACTGTTGCTAATATTCTAACTTTCTCCATTTTTTATGACCTCAAGCAGTTTATAGTTAAAATTAAATCCAAAAAGCCATCACATTTCTCCGAGTCTACGTACTTGACAAGTTTTGAAAACAATATATAATATCCTAATGCACTTCTGAATGTCGTGTGTGAGGAAATTTGAAAGAAAACTTATTAAACCATGGTAAAATTCCTTTCCTGATTATATATTTCTCTCCAAAATATATATGTAGGATGACCTTTTTGCTCCAAAGATACTTTTTCCTGATTGTAAACAAACATGTCCATTTCTTTTGCCAGAAATTTCCTCAGAGAAACCATTCCATTAACATCATTCCATGCCCATCCAGGAGTTTAGTTTCTACTACTTTTCATTGTTTTATAATATAAATACTAAAATATCTCAAAGAGAAATCAGTCAGGTTCGAAATCTGCAAGATTAATAAGGAACTCCCCCGTTATGTTAAAAGGACCGTAGTGTTGGAGAAAACTTACATCATGGATGGTGGAGCCGGTGCCTCCGGGGAAGCCGCCCCCCAGATCCAGCAGGTCCATATTGTGCCCCAAGTCCAAGCCCAGCGAGAACAGTTGGGACGCATGGCTGATGGCCCGAGCGAACACCTCAGGCTCCTGGCAGCCAGACCCGACGTGGAATGATACACCGACCACCTGAAAGAAAAAAGATACATTGTACATGACATTATAAATTAACACATGTCCCATTCGTAGATATTAAACAATGATATGTGTCGAGGCAGTTTTGAGTTAAAACTAAAGACAAATGACACTCACATTCAATCCCAAGACACGAGCCTGCTTGAGTAGCCTGGGGGCCTCGAGGATGGGGTCGCAGCCAAACTTGAAGCCCAATGGGCACTGGGCGACCTTGGCGTCGCAACGGATGCGTACCACCAACCTGAACAAATTACATAAAATTTGTTAAAATCATAAATCAAATCACATAATAGCTATAAAAAAATATTTTTAATGTTTATAGGAACTTTCTGGTTGGACATAATTATTATTAATTTTAAAAAACTAACAAACTTTATATAAACCTCATTAATGAATGTGGTTTACATAAAGTTTGTTAATTTATTACTTATAGTAAATTCTGCATTTACACTTATAGTAAACCAATTAGTGATACGGAAGAGGAGCAATTAAAAACTACCCAGGTTTCCAAAAAAGAATTTTCCAAAGAATACTTGGAACAGTAATGGATAACAATCAATGGCGCATGTTGAGCTATTCAATGCCTTCCAACAACAACCAAATAGCTCTGTAAGATCTATATGGGAACGCCAATAGCAACTCAACCTCTGGGATGGACAGACAATGTATAAATGATGCGGTGAAGCTACAGTTCCCAAGAAAAAAGGCTTGGAGAACGGTTGTGAGGTCGGTCGGCCATAGACCTTGAAGGCCTTTAGAGCTAGGTATATAATAACTAATCAAGTATGCGCCATTTAAACATCATGCCAAATAGTCATCGATTTCCATTTTTAACTATTCCAAGACTTCTATTTTGGCAACTTGGATAATTCAATATGGAAGCATCAATAACAGAACTTATATTTTTTATCAAATCACCGTAGCTGTGAAGAAATTTATAAATTAAAAAAAAAATCTTAATGTCGGGAATTTATTGTGCAACTCTTGGGTTAGTGAGCAAATAATTGTTTAATAGACAACGGGGCTTGCATTATATTTTCAACTATAATCTGAGATCCATTAGTGACGAACCTGGCCTTGGGGCAGTGCTGCTTGATCTTGAGCAGCTCAAACTCGCTGTCGAAGGTCATGGTCTGCACCCCGGAGGCCTGCGCGTGACGCAGATGCGACGCTGGCTTGGCGGGGTTCGCAAATATTATGCGGCTGAAAAAAATGAAATTATCATTGTCGTGCAAAGAAATAGACAGTACACATCTATCTACAGTATCTTCTTACCCACATATCAATAAGTAATTATTTGGAAGATTTCTTGATCAAAAATTTATCAACATTATCAAAACGAAGAATTTACTTTGAAAGGATTTCTCTTAAGGGGACCTTGTCTCAGATAACTATAAGCATGTTCTGCAATTGTGATCACTTTTTTCCACGAACTTAGGTTCACAGTCTTTGTGCATACTTTTAGCGCATTGTAATATAAATTTTAAATTGTTGAGTTGTGGTATCATGTCTTCTTCTATCTATCTACTGAAATTAAGTGCATTATCACATTATAAGAATCCCCTATACATTATTCATAAATTCATTATTGCAATTATTATATCAAATAAATATTGAAAAATAAAATATTAATCACAATTATCAACTATATACCTATATGTATTTATTTAAAATCCTTGAAAACATTCGAGATAATAATAATCTTCTGCCATGTTGTTTACTATTATATATAATCACTCGTATATAAACGATTGTGGAATCGCCAAAACATTTGAAAAAAGATTTTAAAAATTCAACATCAGACTAAGTGGCGTGGACCAACGGAACATGAATTTGCATGTGATCATTTATCCTTTAGAAAGTGAACAATATTTTAAGATTGGTTTACACATTTTTGCATCCACGGATCATTTGTAAAAATCTTCCAAAACAATAAAAAAATTATAAAGCATGCTGCAATTTACATAACTTTCCCTAGAAGAAAATTATTTACTTCACAGTTCACAACTTATAATCGAGAATAATATGGTAATGCTAGTGTATGTATCATTGTCAGCAGCGACTCTGCCAATGTGACTCGGTGTGATTTGTGTCGTCTATTTTACAATCACGTATAAAATTTAACTTATGTAACAACTAACATGTATTGTGTTGTAATCAGATTATGTTTTATACACCATTCTGAAATTGCCAAATAAATAAAAGTCCGAAGTCGGGTGCCGAAAAGGGGTTAACGTAACTTCTCCAAATTTCTCAGACCAAGTAGAATCTTTATTTTTAGATTTTCTGATTTCCCTAATTTCACATTATTTCCTTTTTTATTTGTTTTCAATTTTCAGAGAGGAACTGACAATGGACTCCTATAACAGTTCAGTTGACCATCCCGTCATTTAATTAAAATATATATGTACAAGGAATAAACACTTACTCAGGGCTCACTCCAAGTCCCAGGACCTGGTTGATTTCGACCTTAGATGCACAATCAAACCCGGCTCCCAGCGCAGCCAAAACCTCCAGCACAACCTGCATATCATTGCACTTCACCGCTGAAACAAGACAAGGGATAATTATAAATTAATTTGGTTCAAAAAATTCATTCGGGACACCGGCACTATTCGGTGTATTACAATTTTGTAAAATAATAATGCCATACTCTGAGGTTAATCCACTTCAGCTACAGGAAGGGTTGTGGAACAAATCAGCCACTGGCAGAAGATGTGATTTGTAGTAGTGACAGACCCAAAAGTGTTCAACTCTCTCCCTCCGCAACAGTGCATCAGAATATTATTTAAAAAAAAATAATGTAATGGTATATTTTCAAAATATCATTTCAAAATCTTTCATTTTTGATACTAGTGCAGGTAACAGTTGTTGTGTTAAGTGCCCTTTAAGTGAATTTTTTACAAAAGTATATATGTATATATAAATTATTCATCATTATTATTATTGATTACAATATTTCGAGAAAGAAAAATACAGCTCTTATTTTTGAATATGCAGTAAAAAAACAAAATTTGAAAATATATTTCATTATCCCATAATTTTTGCTCTTAAATACACACATATATGATAATACAATAAAACTACATTTAGAATCATGATGAAAAAAAGCTTTTTAATCGTGTCATTTTTGTTGCAATGAAATAGTCATGCTACATTTTGCTCACATGACCGAGCTGCTCGACTTAAGTGAAACTGGAAGAAACTTATATTTAAAAAAAAATTATTGTAACAATTATAATTTCTTTTAATATTAATATCATAGTAATTATTCATTTTGTCGACATATGTGATTATTGTACATTTTTAAATTTAATTACTTTTTATCGTTTATTATTCTGACATAACCTTTCAGGAATGTATTATCTCGTGGTCAAATTATTATGTAACCTTATGTACCAATTCAAACTATATTTTAAAGTTCTATATAGACTTATTTTGACGGGCTGTGATAACTGTAAAAAATAATGATAAACGATTCATAATGAGTAGCTTGTTAGTGTAGTGGTCATGACACTCGCCTAGTGGATCTCATCTAGTGGTCGGGTTCGAGCCCTATTCAATGACACCAAAGTTAATCTATTTTCACAGCACAAGTTGCTTAGCTTAGTTTGAAAATAGTAAGAATATTGATGTGACACATATTCCATGTTCTTGCGTTTTTTGCTATATTTCAATGCGCATTTTCTTGATGTTCAAAAGGATTATGGGTCATAAAAATTATTTATGGGTTATTTTTTCCAATAAATAATCACATTAAAAATCAAAATCATATCAAAATATTTCATATCATTGTTTGAATAATTTAAGCTTTACAGATCTTCAGTTTCTAAAAAAGTGAATGAGATCAGAAAATAACAAAGATAATTTAGAAAACACTGTTCATTACAATGGAAGATAATAGAATGTTCACTTGTGTCGATGTCAAAAGAGTAGAAAAATAACTACCTTGGCTGGTGACTAAAGAAACGGGACACCGACTTCAAAATTAAAAAATAATAAGAGATGCGAACATGGAATACGTGTCGCGTCAATATATTATATCCAAAATAAACTTAACGCTTTTGTTTAGGCATTTTAGTTCACATACACACAATACACATACATGCAAAGAAACAGATTATCTTAGCTGCATAACATCAGAAAATGGTTGAATAACTATAATGCAGATGCGATCACTTACAATTTTGCACACATTTACAAATCATATATTTGGTTCACTGAAACTTGCTCAGCATGTGAGGAAGAAGAATAAGATCACAGAACAGTTGAGGAAAAATGCTCACCATAATGCGGCTCAACACGGGGCATCTTCTCCTTCCAGTTTCTGAACTTGTCCACGATGTCTCCGATGTCCAGGATGTAAAAAGCCTCCTCCTGCTGCTTCTCCGACGCCTTCTCGCGCAGGGCCCCCCACGAGGTCCAGCCCTCGCCAACCACTCGGATGCGTTCTTCCAATTTCACCATTTTTAAGCACTAATCACCAACACGAGATATACCGCGAAAACAATAGGGCACTGTTTGAGACAAACAAGTGAGATCCGCACTCGTCAAAGCAAACGAACGAGGAATGTAAAAAAATTATAACACTATGAAAAAGAGTTTAAAAGGAATGCAGCAAAAGGCAGCAAAGAATCATATAATCAACACAATAGATTAAAACGCGACGCGAATTAAACAAAAGTAAATTTAATTATAGTTTTAGATTTGGAATGAACTGATTGGTTTTGTTTTTTCCACGAAACAAATTCAAATCAAATATGTCCAAAAGTTTTTTTCTTGTAGTATATATACTATTACAGCGATCAATGTGTCAAATAAATTGTAAATGGGTAATAAATGTGTCCTTGTGCAGCCGTAGGGCGGACCCTTAACAACACTTGTCCACAAAGGCAAACTGGAAAAAATGAACAAATACATATTAGTCACCAGCTGAGATATTTTGTATGCAATTTTTTTAAATCCATTTAATGAAATGATACATTTACAACATAACAGTGCTGCAAGGGTATGAGAGAAGATGAGAAGAAAGAAAGCAGGCAAGGCGAAAGTAGCGATGGAGAAAATTAATGTTAAAAAAAAATATCCTACCTACATAGGTCTATAAAAGAGTTGGTTACGAAAACCTCAGTTCAGATGATGCTATCAGCTGTATCTTACGATATTATTTTATTCATGTAACAAAGCTGGGCAACCAATAATAAATCTAATATAATAATTTTGATCTTCCTTTCATTTCGAATTTCATCTTAAAACCCAACACCTAACCGGAAGTTTATTAGTTGTGCCTTTTTTTGTAACATTTTTTTAAATATCCAAGTCCTTCAAAATATGAAAAAACTTCACTTAATATCTAGAGTTTTAAAATGAAAAATTAATATTTTTTCAACATGGGGAGTCGGGCTTTACACATCGAGATACGCAGTGTCCGAGAGCGTGACATATCGTCGTTCCCTGTCCTGTGACTAAGTATAATCTTTGCAATAATCTTTATATATTATCTTTATATCTCAATAATCAAACGCTCTGAGGAAAGATATTATATTGCTAGGATTCTTAAATAAACACCACTGAATGATGTCAGAAAATTGAGAGCATATAAATAGCTTCTCAATTGCAAAGGAGCTGAAACTCCTACGCATTTTTCATAAAAATATAAGAAGCTTACAACTAACAAATGGAACATAAGTAAAGATTGATATCAGGCATACAATGACCTACCTTCTGAACTAGTGTTACTGTTAGGAAATCAAAATAAAAAGTGATGTACAGTAAATATCAAAAATAAAATGCACACATTTGCAAAACACAGTTAGGGAAAAATTCATGAAAGTTGGTCAAGAACATTTTGGAAAGGGAGAAAATTAAAAACAATTTGTATGTATGCGAAGTTCTCCAGAAGAAGTAAAGGAGTCTAGTTAGCTAGGGTTTTATAAATTAGATGTTGATGTATTTGTTACTAAATTAATGTGAACTAGAAAATTTTTGGAAGAGAATTATATGGTGGCTGCAGAAATTAAAAAAAAATATACTATTGTATTTTGCTATTACTTTGTGGTTATTCGTTATTCAAAAAAAAATAGCTAGATAAAATATAGAAGACTCAATAAAAAAAATATCAGTAAGAATAGCTAAATATCGAAATAAAATATAGTAAAAAATAGCAAAATAATAACTAAATAAAAAATAGTAAAATATCAATAAAAAATAGCTAAACAATGAATCTAAGCATACTCAAATAGCAATATGTAATTTTACCAGATTTATTTTCTGATACATATTATAGATTCAAATGAAAGATTATTTTTTATATTTTAAATAGTATTTCAAGATTTTTGACACCAAGATAGACTGTGTAGGAATAATATTTAGAATGTGTAAATGCCATAAAAATTTCATAATAATAAGGTTTGGATGAAATTAATCAAAGACATTAAATGGATAAGATTAGATGAAGGAATAGAGCAAATATAGGCTGATATCATCACCAGGTAATATCAACAGCCCTACATAAAACTCTGTCGAAAATCCATTTTTGATTTTTTGTACTAATATATGTAAAATACTCTTCTCCACAATAGAAAATTTAAAAAAATATATTTGTTCTTTACAGAAAAAAAAAAGCTGAAATAAAAACAGAGAAATACACCTACTCATTTTGTATGTAATATTTATTCCTCTCCAGTAAAATTGTTTTTTTTGTAGATGTCTTAGTTAACATAGGGATTATGGATCCAGAAGTATAGAAGATACAAATAAATAAAAAATGCAATAGACAATGAATTATATTCACAAATAGGCTAACAGGCGATAAACATACAAGACAAAAAGATTAGCAAACACCCCAAAGATAGGAAGAAAGTGATTTATATTAAGTATGAAAAAGACAACAAGCGATGTACTCACGAGGCAGCCTTGCCGCAGGGTGACAGCAGCGGGCGGGGGTGGGTCCGGGAGTGGCGGGACTCAGCGCAGCCAGGGCGGGTCCACGTTCAGCGATCGCCTCCAGCAGCCGCCACGTAGCGGGGCCCGCAGACCAAGCGAGCCGAGCTCACCCGATAAGCCTCCCTGGAGACAAAAAAAAACATTGCTATTGTAATCAGCTATTCATTTGTGGCTATTGCAAATTAAATTAATACAAATTCACTTGGTTTAAACCACTATATTTACCAACTGTTTCGGAACCACCGTTCCTTCTTCAGGGTAAACTACAAACTAATCATTACAAAATATGGGTAATTATATTTTTATCGGCAACTTGTTTTTGTGTGAATGGACACTCAAATGGACCCACAATTACAGCTATGGGTTAAAAATTAAAAAATAAATTTAAATAATTTAAAATACATACAAGGTGAAACAGAGCTAGTTCACAATACTTTACAGGTAGATTCTTACCTTGGTTGTGAGTCGAAAATGTTCAAGCAACCATGACCTAATTATCAATAGTTAAGGAGATAAGCGACATCAAAGTTTGCATTTTTCTCAATATTTTGGACTTATTTTTTGCAAAACCTTGGAATATCATAACAGTAACTTATATCTAATATGGAAAATACAAGTCAAATAAAATGATAAAAACCTTTTATTTTTCATAATCATATAAGTTAGTGTAATGATACTTCAACATTTTGTAAAAAATAAATCAGAAATATTGAGAAAAAAAATGCAAACTTTGATATTGCAAAACTACATAACTATTGATGGTTGGTTGGTTTATTGGTCATGGTTGTTTGAACATTTTTGACTTATAATCAGGGCAGGAATCCACCTGTTAAGTATTGTGAACTAGATCTGCCACACCCTGTATAGAAATATTTTTAAAAAATTAAAAAAACACTCAAAACAGACAATAAAAGAATGTTGAACATTGAAAATAATATCATCAGGCAAATACAGAAACAAGTCTAAAAAAATATATATAACTAATTGCCCATATTTTACAATCTTTAGTTTATAGTTTACCCTGAAGAAGTGATGGTTTCGAAACTGGTTGATGTTACCAAAAATATAGTGGTTTAAACCTTAGCACTCGAGTGCTGCAATAGAGGCGGTATGCATGGTTTGCCGTCACTATGGCGACAAGAAAATAAAATCATATTTCTCAATATTTTTAATATTTTGGGTTTTTTAAATTTCAATATAATTCAACTACAATCATATTACTACAACTTAATAGTAATAAGTTACAAAAAAAATTTGATCTCAAAGTGTTAAACCATTAATATTAATTTAAAAACATAGCAATTCATGCTCAAAAAAATCTAGAGGAGAACAGTATTCAAAACAAGCTGAGCAAATAACTAAGAATGTTAATCACAAAATGAATGAAACGTGAAATGCGTTATTGTGGGTAAAAATATTTCAATATTATTCCCCAATCTGTGGTATTCCGCGATAATATTAAAAATGTTTTAATGTACATTTGTAATCGGGTAAGCCGTACAATAGTAGGCCACTTCATTTGTGATATACAAATTGGATTGCAAATAACAGTGAAACCTCATGAAAGCGATCACCCCCAGTGATTATGACTCAAAAATAGCAAGTAGTCTCCCTGCTGGTCTGGACTAATTACATTTATATGATTACCTATCAAAAATAGATTAAAATCCTATAGGCAAGTATAGAGCGTGAAACAATACACAAGCTTACCAGCAATCAAATTGTAACTAAAAACCAATATTCATTATTAGCATTAATTATGAGAATAGTTTATCAAATTATATATATTTAATAATGACGTCTCCGGGCACAAAATCATTAGTGATAATTTCCTGTTCAAAATTAAATATTTCACATAATCATAAACAAGTCTGTCATGGAAGCGTCCTGGCTACGACTCGTTTTCATATGAACAAGAGGGCGGGAGATAATCGAGTTTTATTTTTAGATTTAACATCAGAATATTCCATTCATTAAAATAATAACTTTAATTTAAGGTCTATCAATAATAAAATTTCATAAAAAAAAATCCTGACAGAGAGAGAATTACTGAATTATAACATTAATATCAAATCGCGTTTGATGGTTAAGGACGGCTCCCTGTGGTTTTTTGTTTATTCATGTCTCAGACACATGTACCATACCACCACCCCCGCATAATAGTTTTTTCATACATCTTTATTACATAGATTGTCTCCACAAAAATACTTCTCATATTTTACAGTCCACCCACAAATCTCTTATAATTTAAAAACTCAATTTTAAATATGCTATTTCGATTGTTCTATATAAGGTGGTTCTGCAAAAATCAGCATTTTTATTATATCATTACATTAATTCACTTAAAATTTCGTAGGTGTCATCAGCAATATATTTATTATGACAATTTGGCACTGAAGCCGGCAGGGGAATAGCCAAGACGTAAGGCGCTGAGACATTAGAGCGGTCACTTGGCATGTGCGAGGCACCGCGATCGGTACCCTTGCCTACAAAATTCCTTCGAAATAAAGGTGAGACTAAAACATAACAAAAAAGTATTACGAAATTTTCTAACGCAGTTTTCGTGAATTTTCCAAATTTTCAAACGAAACACAAATTTCATAAAAAAAAAACTCCCTGGCGTAATAAAGGGTCCTGATTATATAAATGATGTCAAATTTTGGCGCAAGCAAGTTTAAAAGCAGTTATTTTAAGTTTAAAACGAAACATTTTTGACACAAGAAACCATAGAAAATTGTCCTTATCGTATCCGGTGGAGAAAAGCCCAATTTTGTGTTAAAAACGAAGATAAGCTCTTGGGAACAATAATCTCTAAATTCAAATTCACAACGACCTTTTCTCAGCTAATGCGAGGCATTCTTTATATTGCATGGTAAGCCGCCGCGCCGGCATAATGCAGGATCGTATAGTTGACATGAAAGATAATGAATGGGCCCACTTATGATAAAAGTGATTTGTCAATTTCTATGAATAAAACAGCAAAAAAAAATTTTTTATATGGGCATCTATGGAGTGAAGTGTTAAAAAGTAATAATTTTTAAACAAAAACTAAGTGCTTCTAAACTAGCTTGCGCCAAAATTTGACTTAATGTAATCAGGACCCTTTATTACGCCAGGGATTTTTTTTAATCAAATTTGTGTTTCGTTTGTATTACTAACTATAGCCAATTATTATATCTCTGAAACAATTGAGACATTGCACTCACATTTTAAGGTGGTTTCATTATGTACAATTCAATTAAAGATATTATTTAACCGTGAAATCACATTTTAAATTGTTCCATACACGTATCCCACACTAGCGAAAGCGGCGCTTTCAGAAAACTAAAATTTTCCACCCAAAGCAAAAGCGCACCGGTCTCGCGATTCGAATTTCAAAACGTCCGGTAATTTGGTTCGGCGGATTACCGATCGATCTCGTTAGGTAGCTACTTAAACAAGAGTAATCGCGATCTTATCGGCATTCAGAGAGCGCGCACACCGACACACCGCACGAAATTGGATTAAATCGACATATGCCAAGAAAAACGCTAATTATAATCGGATCAGCCGCGAAACGCGTCACCACGACGCGTCGCAAAATGAAAATGAAATGTGTAGGTTCCTACCCCGCTACCCGCTACGTTCATTCGGCACCGCTCGACTCTGAAATAACATTATTGTGGGCACAAGCGTGACTAATCGCCAGCTGTTGGCAGCTATTCAATGGGCGGTGTGTGTAAATAAGTGCGCATGCACACTTTACGGCAAATCGTGTAGCGAATATATATAACGCGCAACGAAACGTATCACCAGTCGAGCCGAAGATATTTTTGGCATGGAGATAATCAATTCGTATTTTTTTCCTGAGATTGTGCGAAAAACCCGCAAAATGCAGCTTATTATAGTATAGTTAGGCGCAAACAATCGGCGCTCTGTTGTCAAGCAATATAACGACGTGGTTTTCGCATTACTATATCAAGCACACGTGCTATTAATATAATTAGATTCTAATTTATTTTTAATTTGTCAAAAGGTCGCTAGTTTGGAACCCACGCCATTTTTAAATCACTAAAATTAAACGCTCGCGTTTGAGCTGCTAAATTTATAACAGAATACTACATACAAAGATGGAAAAGTTCGTTCAGCAGATCGTTCAGTCAAATGAACTGTTCACCTTAAATCGTTCAGAAGCTCTTTGAATTTTAGTTTTTTATTTTGATTTTTGTAAAGTGAACTGTTCAATTAGTAGATATATGTTTTCTAAAGACTAAAAAAAAGGTTATCGAGGAAAGAACAATATCAATATTTTTCCCAAAATAAATTTTGGTGAATAAAATAAAAGGTCGCTGAAAAAATATATGAACATATCGAATAATTTTTCCTAAAATAATTTTTGGGGGCCTAAAAAAAATTTTCAAAAACATACTAATTCGACACTTGATATCGTGAACTGTTTTTGATGACCAAAAAAAAAGGTCAACAGGAAAAATATATCAAACATATGCATAGTAATTCGAAAAAATGTCGATCAGATTACAAAAACATACTGTTTGCTACCTAAAAGATTACATTTCCAAAAATTTTAGCAGAATTATTATTTAATTATTTTTCATCTACTGAACTAGTAATGACCAAAAAAAAAGGTCAACAGGAAAAATATATCAAACATATGCATAGTAATTCGAAAAAATGTCGATCAGTTTACAAAAACATACTGTTTGCTACCTAAAAGATTACATTTCCAAAAATTTTAGCAGAATTATTATTTAATTATTTTTCATCTACTGAACTAGTGAACGACTAGTTCACTTAAGTGAGCAGTTCATTTATGAACGACCCATCTCTAATACATACATGCATTGACGTTGCATACATTGAGTATGGTCGCTAGGCCACATAAAATAATGAACAAAAATTCGCGTAGCAAAGTAAATTGTGTAAGTAATAATCTTCATAATTTGTCTAAAAAAAATAAGTCTTAGACTACACACAGCCTTCATTAAGCCAAAGGATAATGCGTATCTAAATTTAAATGTATACAAAGGGACAGAATCTGTATGGATACAAAGATGTATATAATTTCAAGGTACGCATCGGTCAGTGAATGCTCTGGGAAAAGTTTTATCCTTTGTGTGGTCCAGTGAAAAGTTGGTAATAAAGCTAAACAAATTAGACATTTATTCACATATTTTTTGACGTGCTCCGCTAGTCGCGATATAAAAATGACGGGTCCAAGCAATAGCTTACGAGCAGAGTCCCTGTAGCACGCTTGAAGGACTCTGACAAGGGATTTAGATCGACAGGGAGATGCACACACAGACAGACATGTAACTGCGAGAGAATGTGACAAAATGGAACCACAACGATGATAACGATGCGCAAAATTAACAACATAAAAGGAATATGTAGTATGTTAACCCTACAGAGATTACTGCAACATTTCTGTGCCTAAAAAGATAGTCATATTTATTAACGAATACGAATATTCGTAATCGCCGAATATCATTACGAATATTCGTATTCGCCGAATATCATTACGAATATTCGTATTCGCCGAATATCACCACGAATATCATTACGAATATTAAAAACAAACTATTTATAACTGAGCGCAACGTAAATTACGGTTTCACTGGGCACTGTGTATCCGAACACACCTCTATTATCGGGGATTCCCCTTACATTGAATGAATGGATTTGTTGAGTTCTCAAATTCTTTTTTCTATTTTTTATTTTTTTATTTTTTATTTTTTATTTATTAGAGACACTAACAGGATAATGGGTACATGACACTCAGATAATAAACATTGTAGTGAAGACTATGCCCATTATCCCAATTACAAGTGTCTTCGGCATGCTCTAGTAACATGTATTTTTGTAATTAATTATATTTCACATGTACATTTATGTATATTATATATTTGTGTTTGAGTGTAGTGCGATTAGTATTTAATGATCTATAGGTTCATGTCGTCGTTTAGAAAATGGATGTTGTGTATGAGTGAGTTTTTGAACGAAGATACTCAAGCTGCAATTGTTACCTGTTTCTTGTTTCACAGCATAACATAAGTTCTTTCATCTAGTTTTTTTGGGGTTTTAAAAAGTTTAGGTGATCATTCCATGTAGTTTTTGTTTTGTAATACGTTCGTTCCATTTTATTTCCGTTGCGTGTAAAAGTGTTAACTCTTATAAAATAATTTCAAATTAAATCTAATAACGTGACCTCTCGTAAGCGTGAAAAAAATCATATTTATTTTCGACCGCTGGGAATGAACAAACGGATAAAAGAAAAGTTGTGCTTTTTTAATTTGCCGGTGGTAAATTTTAATTATTAAATCTCTTAGTAAAAAAAAGAACAGTGGTGTATTATTTATTACCTTGTTGAATTATTCGTATTCGTCGAATAGTAGGTTTGATGTTCGTATTCGTATTCGCAGAATAGTAGGTTTGATATTGATATTCGTATTCGTGAAAGTAGTAGTCGTTGCATCACTAATATTTATTACAGGACAGCAATAAACCACAACAATTATGTATTTCCGGCTATTATATGTATAACATTGTACACTTCGTCAATTTTGACGACTTTGTGTATATTTCTCATATAAACTTTACTCATACGTTTCGTCTATTTTGGGTGTTACTAATATCTAGGGACGCATCCGACACCGATACATCCGCGATATCGAGAGTTTCCCGATACATCGGAATCGGCAATATTAATTTGTCGATACACCGATACATTTTGAATTTCGCACTACAGATAATCCACGTGTAAACGCGCCACATTCGCGCTTAATTCGTCATTGTTTAAACGCGGCGCAATTTATCTACGCTCGGGGAATCCCCGCGTTTCATAATTTCATTCCGAACACGGAATACATGTCGCATCAATATTCTTACTATTCTCAAACTGCATGATCAACAAACATGATGCAGTTGGTATCGGGACATGGCGAATTTCGAGCGAAACTGAATGCCTTGGGTTTGGCTGAGTCTCCGTGGTGCTCCTGCAGTCGTGTGCCAAAGACTCCGGAGCTCTGGGTCTGCGAAGTCATGAGAGATGCCAGGGAGAGGATGCTAGAAGGATTGGAAGGGGTGGGTCATCGCTCTCCTAGGAAGGATGACCTTATCAGGAATGCAAGAAACCTCGAAACTCTTTCGGGAATTCGTGAGGTGTGACTCGCTGGGAGCTCGCAAAACCTATCCTCGGAGCAGCTGCTCCGAGGATAGGTTTTTCGTAGGACCGTGGATCTTTTTTTGGATTGAACTCCATTTATCTGTGTGACCGTGACGTCTTCTTCCCCTATAGGGAGTGGTGTCAAAATGGCTTCCTGTCCTCTCACTGTCCCCCTCCCGCTGTAATCCTTATCTGCCTTGAATCTATATTTGTGAGTCTTAGTATTGTCTCTCTTGCTCTTGCACTGTATCCATGTCCTTTGTAACCTGTATGCATAAATCTTTGTATCTTATATTTCTATACTACCATGTGAACTGAATTGATCATACTAATAAAGATCTTATTCTGCAAGAGTGGGACGGTGACTGGGCTTTGCTTGCATCTCCCTGCTGGGCCGCCCTATACACGGTCCAGCATGGAGATAGCTTTTAGAGCAAAAAACTGTCAACCAGGCGACGCATGAGAAGGACCGATATGTCAGCGTAAGCTCGTAAAACGGTCCTGGGAAAGTGGTGGGTACCCAATCACTATTCTCAAACTACGCCAATAGCCTATGCTATGAAAATAGGACTAAATTTTTGGTGTCCTGGAATGGGTCATGACCACTACACTAACAAGCTACTCGCATAATAATCTGAACGTAATGTTATGTTAAATTACAATTTTTAAAATTTAATTATGAAGTAAACATTCTAAATAAATATTATACAAGTAATTTCGTTTGTTTCTAATCTAAACACACTTTTTTTTACACCTTTTGAAATCTTCACTGTCCGCATCGGTATCGTAGATATCTATATTTTTATAAATATCGGCAAAAGTGCGTATCGATGAATCCCTACTAATATCATAGCGAGGGGGGGAAAGTACATATTACTTCCTTTCTTTTAACTCGTGGCGTCTGCTTGCACGGTTGTTTGCCGAAAAAACTTTGGATCGATTTTTAACCCTTTTCCCGTGATCCAATCGAGCTGAAACTTTGCAAGTAGACTCGTGGCGATGATCAAGAAGATCTATCAAATTTTCGTTAAAAAAATAATTATAGTATAATTTTGGATTTTTTAAATTTTTAATGTTTTTTTCATACAATTCATTAAGTTGTATGGAGATTCCGACGCATGTGGTAGACACGAAACCCGAAAACGAGAAAAGGAGTATTGTAAAAACTGGTTTTTATGTGTAATTGTTATTTTTGAGAATAGTTTTTCGATAAATCAATCAGAATCTATTGCTTTAATTACGCCATGGAAATTACATAGACTATCGTCTAATTTTGATCTATATATACATACGTATGTATATTTTACTTTCGAGTGAGACACCACTTTTCCCGTTGGAAGTAACGGGAATATCCGGGTTCGAGTCCCTGCACTATATCTTTTCGATTGATTTTTTTTCTGCGCATCTGTCCGAGTGACTTGACGATAGACTAATATTTTTCGAAACTTTTCGAAGCAATTTCGAAGCAACGGCAGCGAGTTTACAGTCTACTCGACGGGGTCAGATGAATGGATTCCACGCGTACACATTACTTTATCATCTGCCGTCTTGTACTTGTGGTAATTGACCCAAACCACACATTACATCTGACACAAAGAGCGATAATGTTATCTGCGGAATTGCTACAACGGATCTCCGCGCTATCGGCTGTACTTGTAAGTCACCAGTCGTAAGGAATCCTCTATCATTCTGACCGCTTGAACTCGAGTTGAAGATAATAAAAAAAAAACATAAATGTATAAAATACAGTAAATAAACGCAGAGCAAGAAGACTTGTGGATTATTATAAGCACGAGATTTTTATCAAACATTAGTAAATTTGTTCACAAAAAATTTGAACCCATCTCAATAATTGCTTTTTATAGCTCACACTATTTGCACCACGCGGCAGCCTTAGTGATAAAAAAATAATATGATCAACGATACAAACAAACAAAAATTTACATTTATCTTTCTTACATTTTCTATTTCTTATAATTTTGTCCGTAACTTCGCGTAATTTCGTTCGAATTCAAGGCTATAAAAACAAAATAAACGGCCGGAGATGGGGCCTGAGCCCCGGGCCAGCTAACCCGAACCGGCAGCTTAACGCACGTTCCTACCGACGCCTCTCCTGGATAGTCAAAAATATACTAGGGCTTAGCAAAGACGCGAACCGATGTTCCGTTATTTTTGGCGGGTTACGGTTAGCCCAAAATAATTATGTTTACCATTCTTTACACGTATATTTTGAAATTTTTATATTCTCTATATTTAAAATATCACCGATGAAACAAAACATGTTAGATATTATATGACGCGCTTGTTGGTTTAGTGTTAAAACACTCGCCTAGTGGTCCAGTGATCGGGAGATCGAGCCTCGTTATGGGAGACCAGCAAGTTAGTCATATTTAGTAACGATTATCTTAAACCAGAAGCATACGCATCGCCATTTGAAAAAATGTTTCGACAGTTTTATGGGCTACTTGGCCGCGTATTTTTCGAATACCATCGCACGGTCACACGTTAGACCATCCGGTAGCCCGGGAAATAACGACACTGGAGGTCACACATCTGACAACTTATTTGATGGTCGTCATGACGAAGTTGTATGAAACTGAATACCAAAAACTTGTAATTCGCATGATTGGACAATCTATTGTTAGTGCCAAAATCAATCAAATGTTTGGTAGTAAATTGACAATGTAACAAGTGCGCTAAATTGATATGTCGATATTGCCCCAACCCGTGTTTGCTCGTTCGCTCAATAATCGAATATTAGCGAACGATCTAACCCGTGTATTAATAAATTTAATTGTTTTGGAATATCTTCACAAATAACAAAAAAAAAAATCAATTTAAAAAAATGCGCGCACATATCTGAACTATAAAAAATTGCCGGGGAATTTAATTTTTACTGGGAATCAGGCATTCACAATTTTTGAAATGAGCAAAAATTTCAAAAAGCCAAGTTGAGACATCTGCAACAACGATCCACGAACCTCCAATCCAGAGGAAATCTAATCCAGTCGGGGGGTTGACTGGAACACCAAAAAGAAAATGAGAAGAATGATGCTGAGGAATATCATTAAAATGAAGGCTGAGGATTGGCTCGATCTGCGCTGTTCGGAGATGAAGATCCCCATTTTTTTTTTCAAATATGTATTCGTAGATTTTTATTCATTTCCAATTCATTCAATTCATTATTATTTTATTCATTATTTGTTCCCTATCATTAGCCTGGACTAAGCCGCACGTTTATTTTTAAAGTATTATATTAAAGTATAAAGAATCAAATATTTTAAAGTATTATATTAAAGTATAAGGAATCAAATATGTATTCATAGATTTTGTTAATCATGTTATACATCACTCCCGCTCTAAAGCGTCCACTTTAAACTCAAAGTAGATGATTCGTTTAATTGAAGTGTTTGAGGTATTTGACAATAATATTCACTTTTATTTGTAATACTGATAATTTTTTTTTTATGAGACGTGGCATGCGTGTGATGCATATATTAGTTATATTGCTTCTGTACATATATCAGATACCAAATGTTTTTTTTATAGTTATTAAATGTGTTCTTTTGCAGGCAATTTTTTATGAATCTGCTCGACATTCAAGGGCACATAACTTAGAATGCAAAGTGTGTTTTTTCTATTTATAAGAAGTTAATTTTAAAACGTTACACATATATACACTGTTATTTGTTCCCTATCATTAGCCTGGACTAAGCCACACATTTATTTTTAAAGTATTCACACATAACTTAAAGCAATTATTTATTTACATACTCTTATATGATGGCACTACATTCAAACACTAAATATATAATACACATAATTGTACATGTAAAATACACATAAAAGTAAAAATACATGTTGCTAAAGACACTTGTAATTGGGATAATAGGCATAGTCTTCATTTATAATGTTTTATTATTAGAGTATCATGTACCCATTATCCTGTGTCTCTAATAGATATATTTAAAAAAAACTGCCTAGCGCATGAATTTAACTCGCTTAGAAAGAAGTCAAAATTCTCAATGTGGTCTTCAATTCAAAGGGTCTATGAATTTCATCCACATTTCTATTTTCTACATTAATAATTATTTAGACAGTAGGGATATTTTTTCTCAAATCAAATCTCTACGCAAACTAAGGTGAATTTAAAAATACATACTGAACAGTGACTTGCTTGTCAGAAAGCTTTGCTACCCAGTCGAGAGTAAAAAGTTTATGTGTAGATTGTATCGAGTAAATCATAAAGATTAGGTTATTAATGTTTTTCATATCCATCCCCATCCATAACCACCCCCTCTTCCTACGGACCACACGACCTTCCACTTAGGTTCGTAATAATAAAAATGTAGGTATATATATTTAATCCTCCAAAGTAAAATTTATGTCATTGAAAAAATGTAAAGAGCAAATTTTGAATATATGAGGACCTCCCTACTCCAGGATCCGCAGCATCTAATAGTGATGTATTTAATTATCAAGAAAAATATGTTCCGCAGAATCGCAACTTCACTATTGTGCACTAAGAAAATTTAATACATTCATTTTAATTTTCATTGGAATAATCACGACAGGAGCACGTGATGCGACTGCAAGACGTCATTTGCTTGTTAATAATAATTATTACTGTTGTTGTTATGTAAAGAAGTTTAAATAATATTAGCAAAAGGTGACAACAGTGATTGCATATAAATGTATAAAATATGTCGAGTATTTAATCCAAATTTCAAATATTTAATTCGTTTATTTGATTACGACAAATTATTAAAATACTAATAAAATTGTTACTAAAAACGGAAATTACCTGTCAACGCACAATATTAAATACGATTTCACGATGTCGAATAACTACAGTAATAATAATTATTATTAACTATAAGAATGGTGCTCCGTAATAATCTGGCAGAAATATTTTCGAAGCGTAAGAAATTTTAAAATCACAGAAATGAAATGGTAACAATAATGGAACACGCGGATGTTTAACAAAAATGTCGAGTTCTCATAGGAGCAAGCAAATACATACAATACAGAATACACTAAATCGAGCTCACCTGTAGTGAAATTCTCAAAGATTGTAGAACCCACATACAATAAAAGCTGGCTCGCGTAACGAGACAGCTTTTGTACGTGTAGGAAAAAACAAACTAAAAAAAAAGCGGATAAACAGTTCGGATCTCGAGTCCTGCGCTCAAAAAGCCGAAACTGACGGATTGGAGAGCGCTGGAGTTCGCAGAGATGGAAAAGAACGATCAGCGGAAGATCTAGCGAACGAACCGATCACCGTCTGTCGGCTGGCGAGCGAGGTCGGACTGGCTGGCGGCGGCGCGCGCTCCCGGCATATATAACGCGATAGCTCTTATCAGCGGGTGCCCCCTCTCCTGGCCGCTATCGTTGCCTGTTGAAACTATCAGTGGCAGGGGGTCAAACGGAGCGCGAGGTACCTACGCGCCTAATGGGTATCTCTATTAATTAGTGGACGCCGTCTCGCTCGCGTCAGAGGTGATGCTCCCCCGCGGGTCGTTGTCTCTCCTCGCTGTTGATATTAAGCCATGTATTCACTAGGGGACAAATCGCGTAACATTCCGCTCGACATGTCGCATCAACATCTACGCTCATGTTTCGGGGACAATGACGCGGTCAATTGACGTGTACACACCGGGACTCGCATATCTTGTTGCGGAAATGTCATCCAATGAGGTTATGGATGACAGCTGCGGTATCACATTTGACGAAAACGGGGTTCCGCGCAATTCGAAATGTTTTTTGGGTCGCAATTTCAAATTAACGAGGTTTTACTGTAGTAAATTGAATATTATTAAAAACAAGGTCCTTTTTGAAAATAATTATTGTTTTCCAGACGTCACGGAAATATGAGGTTATGATGATAGCCGCGTATTTGTTTATGTTAATAAGTTTATCGAAAAGTAAGAGGAGAATGCGAAATTATTAACTGCAAAGAGAAAGAAGGACGGACATTCTATGCGATCTTCGATCGATACAGCTCGATGAGTTCGAGAACGATTTCGTTTCCCCGCATTGTCATCTTGACAGATACAGCGCATGCGTATTCACTTGTAAACATACCACGTGGTACTGACGCTCCGCGGAATGTTGCAGTGAGTACGCTCGGGTACCGTGCGCATGGCAACGTTGCCACGGCACGTAGAAATGCCGCGCCATGTTGTGCGCGCCGTCGCGGAACAGTGCACGACGTTGCAACGTCACGTAGACTCTGTGCCGCGCGTGCTGTTGAGGGACAATTTGTCCCCTAGTGAATACATGGCTTTAGTGGCAGCGTCGAAGCGCGGCCTTGCGTCGAAATGTCGTTAGCGTCCAATCGACGACGTCAATTATCGGTCGCCACGGGGCTGTATCGGAACGGGGAACTAAACAGGATTCGATCGGATCGGGACGAATTACGCCGGTTTAACAGCGTTGATTTTTTTTTCTAGAAGGAAATGCGACGGAATTGGCTTTAATTTTGGGTGTCGTCCATTCTGGACAGTTACGTGCGTGTAGATGTAAAAACGCGAGTCCGCAGTCGGCCGTATTCTGAAATAAGCGATATTGCTATTTCTGTATCTCGAAAGTTATTTTATAAAATCGTAATGCCGCCAATTTTGACAGGTTCGAAATGAATGAATTCAATCAATCAGAAAGCTCTAAAACGTTAAGTTATTCACTATTATGAATAATGAGCTTTCCAATTGATTTAATTCGTTAATTTAAAAAGCAATGGCGTGTCCTTGAAAATCAAAATGCATCCGATGAATTTTATAATCTTTATTACTATCGTTGCTTACTCATTCGCTACGCCGAATTCAGCAAAAGCCATAAAATATTATAATACGATTATTCCATTTTAAGTTTTGTAGAATCGATATGGTATCGATATATTAGTCGTAAAAAAATTGTATCCCAAAAATTTACTAACATTATCATTCGATACGCCAAATTCTCCGAAAGCCAGAAAATAATATATGCAATGAATCAATTATAAGTTTTATGTAGTAAATATGTATGTTAATCGCAAAAAATGTATCCAAAGAAATTTACTGATTCGATACGCTAAATTCTTCAGAGAATAATATGATTATTCGATGAGAAGTTTTATAGTATCGTTATATGCATGTCAATCATAAAAAATTTATGTGGAGCATGAATATCAACTGATGAGAATCGTCTCCAAGACGCTAAAGTAAAGTTTCACAGGCAAATAATAAAATAAGTGTTTACAGTCAAAGTTAACAGTTAAACCACAAGGCGATGTCCAGGGATAGGTGGTAAAAAAAACCTCTTTGTTCGGGTCGCAGCAATTCTTTAATTCAAATATTTGGCGTGAAAAAATATATTAAAGTTATGCTGAGTAAAAATGTAACGCGTATATTTATCATCATTTATACCGAAATGTTTAAATTTTTTATGAAAAAAAAATAATAAGACGTGAATTTATCAAAAACACAACCGAGTCGACAAATTTTTAGGAGTCTTAAAAACAATTTGAATTTTTAAATTCAAAATTGCAGACTCGGTGCAAATTATTCACGCTAGCGAATACCCGGCGGTGAATTACCATTGGCCGGGTATTGCCGGCGGTGAACGTTATGAACATTAACTTAATATAATAATAATATTACTTTGATTTGAAAACAATATACATTGCGAGGGGACCCCCTGGTGACTTGTGCGTCATCGGCATTTCATAATTCACGCACATTAGTTAAACGAGCGTTCTGTTATCGCGCAGAGCTGCGACATGCAGTTGAGATAGGCTCTCGTGATTTAAGCCATTGACGTATTACAATATAGACACGTTATTCCCATACTAGCCGACTTTAAATACTGCATTGAAAGAGACAACAAATCACGGCACACTTATTTTACAAGCGCTCTGCGTGTAGACATAAAAATCAGGTAATTTGAAGTCACGGTGACTCAAATAAATAGCATACTCATTCTTACAATAGTGTGCAATACTCTGTTCCTTTCCCCCGGGACTTTTTTTTTCGGCGTAGCGTCGTGCCCGATCACAAAGACGGTCCGTTCAATAACGAATGCAAGTAAGGCATTACCTTACTTTTGAGTTGCCAAGATATCACGCTTGTAACGTATCTACAGTGTATTATATAATTGATTTAAGCCTTATATACCTCTAAAGAAACTCTTTTATGTCTATTATATGTGGAAAACTGAAAAAAAAATTGAGAGAAGCACCACCCGAATAAGCTTGTAGCGGCCGGGAGATGAATCTATTTAGCGATAATGCAATGTCACTTTTTTGCGTAAAGGAGAAATATCATTTTTGTTTTATGAATAGAAATAATTAAGATACCTCAAAAACTAATAAAAGTTATAGATTTTAAAATTTGCGTTTCCATTAATATTTTTTTTCTGTCCGGCGGAGTCGCGTGACGTCATCTCTCGTAACCGGTGTACATCGCGGCTAATGCTACGGCGCCCGACTGTGCGGACGCGTGACGTCACAGGCGAGTTCAATCATTCCGTGCTAAAATACAATATTCCTTTTCTCTATTATTTATTGATGATTTCAAAAATGTTTTCACTGGTTTTTTAGTATTGATCTATATTTTAATTCCGTTAAGTTAAATGTAGTATTATCAACTTCATGAAACTTCTCCATTCTCAAAAGGGGACAAAAGCAAGTGTCACTGGATAGGTTCCTCGTTATAGTCGCACAAAAAGAAAAGGATTCCAGTGAGCCAACATAACGGATAGCTGACAGTGAGTCGTCCTGGACAATGTAAAAAATATATATACCTACACATACACAGCGTAAAACATTAATAACCTCGCGGGACTATATTCCCGCCTTGATGAGTCGAAAGTGTTCAAGCAGCTATGACCTAATATCAACAGTTATTGAATTATGCAATATCAAAGCTTGCATTTTTTTTTAAATATTTCAGACTTATTTTTTACAAAACGTTCAACTATCGTTACAATAACTTATATCGATTACGAAAAATTCATTCGTTTCATTATAATTTAAATAAGACTAAGTCTATATTAAAAAAACACACACTTTCATATTATTTTATCGTAATTGTCGTAATGCAATGATTTTTTTATCGTTTAAGTAAAAAAAAATCAATTCCGATAATGTTGCCAGCGCAACATTATACGAAAAATAATAATTTATTTTTATTTGTTTATTAGAGACAACACTACTATTTTTATTTGATGTCTACCTAATAATCTTCTTCTGTGTGGTATATTTTGTTGCACGGCACGGCACGGCAAGGCACATAACGGAACATCGCACTCATAACACATAAATACGATATCCTTTCACACACACACACACATATTTCAAATAAACGCAACAAAATTGGGTGTATTTTTGTTAAAAAATACCTGTTAGTACTCAATTGAATCATAAACCAATAAAAATTGACAAATGTCGCAAAACATATCGTTTATATTTGTGTATACGTGCACAAATAAATCGAAAAAAATAATTCGAATTTCCCGCGCACTTTGTGCGTGACCTTGAATGACAGAATATTTGAATTTCGATTGCACAACACGCGTGCCGCGCGCCATCTACAACTATTCTATACGATTTTGACGACAGAAAAACTTCTGTTTTGATTGTTGATTTAAAATATAATCGGTTACGTTTTTGAGTTGAAAATGGAACGACAGGTCACCACGGGATCTCTCTACTGGGAAAAAATCACTTTTTTCAAATTCGATACGCGGCCTTCGAGAAATAATTAATTTTGTGCCTGTCGCATATATCCGACGTGGCACTCTGGCCCCTGTCATTGTCTGTCAATGAGATACAATAGCAAAATAAATTTCTTTGGCGCAATAACCTCACACTTTCACGTGGGAACAGATTTAGCTCGCTCTACGTAGGCGTTCCGTCACAGATAGCTGTCAATGCGTTTGCTTTAAGTTGTTCCGCGACACGGAAAATAAAAATAAACAAATTATAGTAACGATTATGAATGAATCATAAGAGTAATCTGATGATAAAAAAAAAACTGGCTGCGAGCACTTTATGTACGCGCGTTAGACGTTATATATACTTCATACATAAAAACCGCGAACATGCTAGTGTCACCACGTTTTGTCCATCTCAAAAGAGTTTTTTCTAGCGTGACTATAAGTATTTATTACATATTATTATTTAAAGCGAGATATAGCAAAATAGGTATTAAAGCGGAAGATTATAATACCGAAGCGTTCAGACTTACCAACGTTAGAAGCGCACCGTCGCTGCGAGCGTTCGACAGACTATGACAGTTCTTGCAAGACTGCATTATATTTATCTACTTGTGAATTAGTCATGTTTTGTTTTCCACGACACGATTATTACTCATCGCATAGGTGTACACCACTGTGCGGTATCATGTGTGCGCCCGAGCCAAATAGCATTCTCACTAGTGACGTTTTGGCACCGAGGGTCACCGTGTTTCTATTGGTCGACACGGCGTTCGCCCTGTGACTGAATAAACATTTTTGAAAATCTCATCCCTAGAGTTAATTTGCGACAGGCCCAAGGAGAACTCGAATTTTATATGGACTGCAGCAACAATGGCGCTAGAGCCGAGACCTTGACCTTAGAGCGTTCGTCGTACGGGCGCGTAATAAAATTTAATAAAAATAAATAATAAAAATTAATCATGGATCAGAATTATTCCGCCAATAAATATGGGAAATCGTTACTTTTTATGATCCTAATTTATATTAGAAAATAAACGAATATTCAGTTACAAAATAATTTTAAAATATTTTTCTCTCTCTGCAAATTACACATTTTTTCTTCATCTATGGATATGTTTTGACGTCAATTAAAAAATAAGCGAGTACCAACATATTTATCACCTACTTATTAGTGTGATGTTAATCAGATTTTTCATATTCAAAATAATTGCGAAAAAATCTACGGACTTACTAACATTTCTTAACATACAGAATAATGAAAAAGTAAAAAATGACATACTCGATTTTGCTTTGGGACAGCTTGTTTATTAGGATAAAAACAACAGACCGTCCAGCAGAAGAGATTAACAATTTAAGATAATTATTATTATATAAGATAATTATTATTATATAAGATAATTAAAAACTTTGTATAAACCATACTAATTAGTACTGACGAAGATACAGTGGTATCGATACTGGTACACATAAAGATAGTGACACTCTGAGTGGTTTATACAAAAAAAATATTTAAATAAAATGAATAATTGTGTACAACTACAAAGTTAACGCTACAAACAACAAAAATATTTAAGATAATATTTCAATGAACTGAGGGCGCATTTGCAATATTGTTGTTTACTTCTTTGTATCGCTTATTTTTGTATATTTCCAATTTGTAAGTTAAACCTTATTTATCGGTTGTGGAGCGAATAGCAAACTGTTGTACGAGTCATGTCCAGTGTGCAATCTACCCTCGAAGGGTGAAAACATTATTATTATTATTACTATTAGTGATAAGTGACAGTGGTAAACATATCTTCAGTCATAAGGGATTTCCGATTTCTTTTCAATTAGTATATTTATCGAACACCGATATACATTGTTATCTTTGAGGGGTTTAATGGTTTTTCAAAAGTTGCTGATAATATATTATCGCAGCAATTCAAGCCTGTTTACACAAGAGTAATCGCCAATATATTGCACAAGAGGAAGCAATATATTGGCGATTACCCTTCAAGATCGGAAAAATAGATGTATTGCTCACTGTCAAATCGGAGTAATTACAAAAATACATTAACTACTTACTTAGTAAGAAAGTAAGTACATGGTTAATAGGTTATAAAAAAAATTGTTAACATTCAAATAATTCATTTATGACGCGTGAATGAATTTTATGATATACATATAAATTTACAGAGATATTTAATTCATAATATAAAAATATATTTAACAAATTAGATTTAATCAATTAGAAAAATATACTCTGTATACAGAAAAAATCTATGTATCGTAAATACGTGCAGGACTTGTGTGTGTATCTAAGACTTCACGTGTCAATCACTCACGAGGACTTCTTCGATAAAAATAAGAACACAACTGGAGTGCACGAACAAGATTGAAAAGTCTTTATTGGAACCAGAAAGCAGCAGTAAGAAAAGAACAATGTCTAACAGACTAAGGCCCGGTTGTTTCAAGTTCGATCAAAGTAAGCGGTCGACTAAAGCATAGATTTTTACGAAAACGTATCGTCTGATTGGTGGAGAACGTAAAAATCTATGCTTTAAAAGAACGCTTACTTTAATCCAACTTGAAACAACCGGCCCTAAGTAGAAATAGAGATGCGTGCGACAGGGATATACTCTTTCGCCCGTGCCGTTCAATGAAGCTCTTCGAGAAGTTAAGAATGTTCTTAGGTTTTCACGGCCACTCAGAATCTTCAAGTTTGTGTTTACTGGGGTATTATGCCGTGTTGTTACGACCTTTCGGGCCGACGTTTCGGATCCCATTGCAGGGTCCATCATCAGGGCTGATGTGTCGTAACAACACGGCATAATACCCCAGTAAACACAAACTTGAAGATTCTTCGAGAAGTACTTGTTATAAATGGGAAGATTCTGATTTGGTACATCTAGCAAGTAACATTGACAAAGTCATTTATATTATTAAGATGCTATTATCCCGATTATAACATTTCGTTGTCTGTCCGTCCGTCCGTCGTAACTTCGCGTAACGTCCGAAACTTCTTTAAAGGAATTTTTTTTCTTTTTTATATGAATAAATAAATACTTATTCCTTAGAATCCGACATGTAAAAGTACCCTCATTTTTGACGATTACACCTAGTATTGTAATAAAAAATATAAAAAATAGCGACAGATTCGTCAGTGGCCGACTGCTAGTTTAAATGAAAACAAATTTTTATTAATAAATTAGAAAAGACATACAGAAAAAACAAATAAACGAAAAAATATTTTAACTGCCACCGGGATTCGAACCAACGGACCTCCATTATATCCGGGGATGGCGCGTAATCCAATTTCGCCACGGTAGTTTGGTAAGTTAACGAAATTTTTTCGGCCTTAAGCCATGTATTCACTAGGGGACAAATCGCGAAACATTCCGCTCGACATGTCGCATCAACATCTACGCTCATGTTTCGGGGACAATGACGCGGTCAATTGACGTGTACAGATGCCGGCAAACATGTTGAACATTTTTCGGCGAAGTGGGGGAGAGTTTGCGCATGTACCTTTCCACCAACGAGACCCAAAATTTGTCTTCTGCGCATTCTCCCACCACGCCGAAAAATGTCCAAGAAGTTTGCCGGCAACTGTACACACCGGGATTCGCATATCTTGTCGCGGAAATGTCATGCGAAGAGGTTATGGATGACAGCTGCGGTATCACATTTGGCGAAAACGGGGTTCCGCGCAATTCGAAATGTTTTTTTGGGTCGCAATTTCAAATTAACGAGGTTTTACTATAGTAAATTGAATATTATTAAAAACAAGGTCCTTTTTGCAAATAATTATTGTTTTCCAGACGTCACGGAAATATATCGCCCTATGAGGTTAAGATGATAGCCGCATATCTGTTTATGTTAATGAGTTTATCGAAAAGTAAGAGGAGAAAAAAGAGGAGAATGCGAAATTATTAACTGCAAAGAGAAAGAAGGACGGACATTCTATGCGATCTTCGATCGATACAGCTCGACGAGTTCGAGAACGATTTCGTTTCCCCGCGTTGTCATCTTGACAGATACAGCGCATGCGTATTCACTTGTAAACATACCACGTGGTACTGACGCTCCGCGGAATGTTGCAGTGAGTACGCTCGGGTACCGTGCGCATGGCAACGTTGCCACGGCACGTAGAATGCCGCGCTATGTTGTGCGCGAGGTCGCGGAACAGTGCACGACGTTGCAACGTCACGTAGACTCTGTGCCGCGCATGCTGTTGAGGGACAATTTGTCCCCTAGTGAATACATGGCTTTATATGTATTGTAGTCTCTTTTTAATTGATTATTTTATGATATTAAATATTTTTTCGTTTATTTGATTTTTCTGTGTCTTTTCTAATTGATTAATAAAAAAATTGTTTAATAATTCACAGAAATTTGTTCGGAAATTGCAACTTCACAATAATAATGTGTTTAATATATAAATTAATAGCGGTTCAATTGAATAATTATTGGCAGATACAACCAAACTGCTCCCGTAAATTTCAGTGGTTTATGTACTAAAACTGTGTTTTTTCTTTTAAATTGAGTTAATAAAACGAAAACGACAAGCTTTACACCGATAGCATAAAACTTCTATTATGGCATTTAGTGCCTTTTGTACCTATGAACGGGTGAACAATATTCCGTACGATTAATTAAGACGTATGTGATTTATTTAGGACGCATTTGATATAATGGAAAAAGTACCAAAGTCCGAATGAATATGGTCAGAAAAATCTCGCAAAAACTGGATTTCGTCTGGAGATGATGATGACCTTCGTCGGGAGGAACCAATTCGGATCTGGCGTTTCACGAGCCATTTATTGCGTCACTTCCATGAAATAAAGTGTCAATCATTAAAACCTTATCAAATCACGCGCACAATTATCAATCCGTGTCGTGTCGCTATTTTATCTTGCGTCTTGGTTTTCGAGATAGATTTATGATTCATTTGTTTGGAACACAACAAAATGAATAAAATCCTTATCTATTTATTTACTAATCAACGCCCTAAGTGGCTTTTACAGTATATACAAGAAAGTTAAAAAGATTTTTACATACCTAAGATAAAACACGTTTTACGTTAGATAAATGAACAACATAAAATGTAACAACATAAAATGTAACAATATATATATATATATATATATATACAGTCGAACTCGGTTATAACGAGCTCGGATATAAGGAGATCTCGGCTATAATGAGAAAAACTGTGAATTCATTTTGATTTGCGCATATTCCCATACAATCGTTCTCGGCTATAAGGAGCGCGATTCCCGGATATACGGAGCAAATAGAAACTCTGCCAATATATTTGCTTGGGTTACAAAAAAAAGACAAATACGTACACATAACAATGAACATTTTAACTTTGCTTTTAAAGCGGCTCGCACTTAATTAGGGTTCATTTTATGATGTAAAAAAACTTGTGTCTGAAAATACCACGTGCGCAGGCAAGCAATAGTTTAGTGAAGGTCGAGAATACTGGTCATATAACTCCGATTATTGGGGACTTCCAAAATGTTTATGGTGACAGTTTATTTTATGCACTTTACTGTATTAGCATTTAAAAGCCTTATCAGTTAAACGCGAATTGTTCTATCGGAAACATGTTCACTAACAAATGAAAGTGTCTCTAGGTTCGCGAAAAAGTCGAAATTATCGGCGTCAAAAAGTCTGTAAAAAGTTTTCACAAGATAAGGATGTTTATTTAGCTGTTCTTGAAAATAAAATCATACAATCAAAAAAAATTGTGAAAAAAGTGAATCCCGGATATAAGGAGTCCCGGCTATAAGGAGCAAATTTAGTTGGTCCCATCGTTTTCGTTATAACCAAGTTCGACTGTATATGCATCGCTCGACCATTTTTTCGTCGACTTTAGTTGTAAAATCGGTCCCCAAGAAAAGCCCTTTTACTTTAACGGGATATTATATAGCCTATGTCCACCCTGAACGTCCATTCTAAATATTGGTGAAAGACTTTTAGAAATTGGATTAGTAGTTTCGGAGATTACGTCTTTATATATTAGTATAGACAAATGATTGTTTATAATAATGTATAAGAGGGTAAAATAAATTAGGTACGGAATCCCTCAATGACAACGATAAGATCGTGAAAACCAGCGTATCGCGTATATAAAGCGAAACGGACAGCTGCGCAGCTTAGTTTGTTTAGACATTTCATTCGGCGCGATATCAGCCGCGTAACGATGGCCGGGGTGGTCAGTCGTGGAATTTCGGAGCGACAGATATTAAGCGAAATAATCGAGAGAAGTATTGGCGATTTAAATTAGAGCGATTACTTACAAGCGATATTCAAATAGAACGTTCTTTCAAGTGATAAATAAAGTCTTACCTAGTGATAATAAAGTGTTCGTAGACGATTGATAAATTGCGAAATAGTTTGAATTCGAGACTAGTGATGTGTTAAGTGAGTTTGTCAATTTGATAAGGTAATTAATCATTAATTAATAAATCGTCAATTAATTTCTAGTTTCAGTAAATTATTTGTTTACATTTCCTAATATTGTGTTTTGCTTGTTAAATAAATGTTTAATTAACTTATCACGACTCTACTCATCATTGACAAATATAATAGTTTTATTTTTATTCTATCGAAGATCTCATGCTTTAGAAAAAAAAACTAGTTTTATCAGGCAGCATTATTAGCTGAAAAAAATATTTATCAAACCCCTCCGACAATTATAGTGGTCGATTGAAAAATACAACAAAAATGTTGGGACTTATGATCTGCGAATGTACAAATACAACAAAAATGTTGGGACTCATGACCTGCGAATGTACATTATACGATATTGTATCGTCTCAAGGGCTCGAAACATGGACGCTATTCTGAGTCACCGTAAAAAAAAAAGCCTTTCGATAAATTGAAATCTCCCGGATGGACAAATTACGAAATAGGGGAATTTAGTTCTGACCTCTAAAAAGAAGGCTCTCTCAAGTCCATGTGTTATGGTAGCAGAGAAACATGAAACAATACAAGGAAGTTTCATCACCTGGTTTAAGAACTCGCGTTTAGGTTTCGCCACGGTTTACAGAAGACAACTGGATAGTGCAGCATCACATACGTGAAATCAATTATTTATTTACATATTCTTATATGATCGCACTACATTCAAACACTAGATGTACATGTAAAATATACATAAATGTAAAAATACATATTACTAAAGCGTGCCGAAGGCACTTGTAATTGGGATAATGGGCGTGGTCTTCATTTATAATTAATGTTTTATTATTAGAGTATCATGTAGCCAATATCTTGTCAGGGTCTCTAAATGCTCTGCTTCCGTAAATTTTTAAGAATCAACTTTCGTTCGATACGTTACGCTAAAAATTAAATGACGCGTTTATTTTCACCGCTAAGTGTCAATGCTTAACAATATTTTTTTACGAGATCTATATACTGTTTCACGGGAATGACAAATTTCAAGCATAGATGGCAATAGCATAGTTCGCATTGAATAAGGGAAGCGAATAAATTCCACACATGCAATTTTCGAAAAATTGACAGTCGTGGTGGTCGATCACGGGTGGACTTAAGCCAGCCTATGACAGGCCGAAAGCCCTTTAAACACACTGTGTTTCATACCCACTTTCCCATATAAAATAGCCTCGTCTCTGTGAGATATCTATAATATACCTTGCCAATAGTTAAAATTGACGGAATTTTAGCGTCGTTTTCATGTCACTTTTCATACATGTTTTTTTGCCATCATGCTAATGGTAAACAGACCTGTTCGCGCTGCGATTGTTTCGCGCTGTTTTGTAAACAAAAATACCCAGCACCGCACAAGCAACGAGTCCGGAAATAGTCGCTAAACAATCGCGCGTTTTGTCTTAAACGTGCCTCCATTATTATTGTAAACGTCGAATAAAAATGTTATATTGTAGATGTCAAATAGTGACCTTTGACAGTTTGCTCTTTGCGCAGCGGTCTGTAAAGACAACACACGAAATCGTGTTTGTATTCATTATTGACACTTTGCAATCACGCGGGTCGCCCCGGTCAGTGAGGGCTCATAGACACAAGGACCTTAATACTTAAGCGGACAGACTGTGCGAAGCGGCAAAAAGTGTCGGACGGTGGGCTCTGGCGTCGCGACATTTGCGTAGCTTATTTTGTCTAAAATTTCAAGTCAACGAGTTTCTTTTCAGTTCGCATTCGGCAATCCCGCCTCTACAAGACCACATTAGAGGCATGGCCAAGTGTTTCTATGCAGGCATCACTACACACCAAAATCCCACCATAAACTGTCGCGCTACGACGAAACTATCCCCGAAAGAATCAGGAGACCCAACATGGTCCTCCTGGGGGGCCCTCCCCCCGTGCCCCCCCCAGCAATAATCCTGCACCAATATTGCAGTAACCCCCCCCCCCTTAATTTATTATTATAATAGTGAAGTAGAGAAAGCCCTTCACCGATACCACATGATGGAAGAGCAAGGGGTCCACTTGTGACCTGGTACTCTGGTTGCCACGAGATAAGGTAAGGTCGTCATTATAATCACGAGATAATATAAAGATTTGAAATACGCAAAACGCGCACACCTAAATGAGTAGTTGAAAATCGAAATTGACCTAACTTGGTGAACTATTTTTTTGGCAAATCAAAAAATCACTTCTCGTATATAACTTGAATAAGCTGGTTTTTTAGCATTCAATAACTCAAGATGATACTGACATGGTAGTTTTGGCTAATATTCAAAATGTAGGAATAAGCTTGGAGAATATATCGACATTGATATCTTAAAAAAAAAACTAAAATGTTGGTCGGGTATATTCTGATACTCGGATTAAATATTGTCTAAAATAGCAAAAACTGAAATTGCACAACTAATTCTACCTGGAATCTCCCGGTGGCAACGTAATTTCCGCCATCAGATATGAAGCTTTGAAATATACAATTTAACCACAAAAAATGAGACAAGATGCACCTTTTTTCAGTGATATAAGGAATGTAAGATAAATTATCCACAATAATTCAAAATTATCATAACTATGTACATTTCTCCTATTACTAACACACGCAGAGCTATCTCCGGACATGTTTACGTTCGACCTAGTGATAATTACGGTCTGTTTTCCTTGTCTGAATTTCCAGCGATAATCAGATTGTGACGTCAGCGTTATTTTGACTCGGTTCCAAGAAGGCTACTGTGGTGTTGACAGTGTTAATCTTCGGTGTTGTGTCAACAAGAACGTGCACAGAACGAGACCCAGCACACCGGGCGGGGAATGCGAAGAGAGCAACAACCAACGAATTATCTTCCCTTCTACTCCCGTCCCACATTCCCCTCCATCCTCTCCACTCGCTATTAAAAAAATTTTTACTACGTCACAGTTGTTGCCATTCACATGTCTAATGTGTTCTAATAAATAAAACTGTGTTCTAAAAAATTACTATATTCAGTGGAAAATTTGTAATTGGCATAATTTTAAAATCCATTATTTTATATTTGTTAATATGCTGTTAATTTTCCCTAAAATAAATACATAAATAAGAGAATATTTATGTTCATTTCTGTTGTTGTAGCTTGTTGGTGCAGTGGTAATGACGCTCCTGACGGTCGGTGGTTCGAGCTCTATTTCGGGACACCAGCAAGTTGGTCCAATTTTCATAGCACAGCTATGGCTAGTTTCGCTTAGTTTGAGAATAGTAAGAATATTGATGCGACGCGTATTCCGTGTTCGCATCTCTACATTAGAAAAAATATATTAATAATATACGCCATGCCGTGATTTGAGCTTTTAGATTATAAAAAAGAAGCATAGCTATCTAAGTGCACAGGAATAACGTGACAAAAAACGAAATAATGTCAACAATATAAATACAAAAAGTCATAAAATACAAAAAAAATAAAAGTAAGAAGAAAAGAAAATACAATACGTAAACATATATGATACAAAAGACGAAAGTGAAAAAAATTAAGAAGGTAAAATACAATAAATTAATAATAAATCAAATATAAAGGAAAACTATAAAGTAGAGAAGATGCTTAGATTTGTGTTGATTATTGGCAATGCAGTCTATGTATAGTCGAATTCACACTACAGTCAGTGCGCTGGATACCTACCCCAGTCAAATTTGTGTTTTAATGAAGTATAATGGTGCGAAAAGGTTCTATAATATTTTTAATTACATTTCTTATATAAAGCGAACAAAATTTTACTACATTTATCGTCATTTTAGAAACCGTAGTATTTTGACGCATCATGTCTCACAGGCGTCCGGCTAAAAGAAACCGCGCAAGCAGAATGAAGTAAGCGTGTCGTATAGAATATTGACGATTGTCTATTGAAAAAAAAATTATCATTTTATTTTCTTTGGGATTTTTATGAGGATTACAAAGAATACCAGCTCAGTATCATTAAAATTATTTAATAGTTTTAAAAATAAGTTTTTTGGGGTTATGTCGTACCCCGTTCCGGAATGGGAATGTTAAGGACGACGGTTAATAAGTTAATACTGTCAAGTAGTGATGGTAAAACCACAGTATAGTAAAGCATACAGTATTATATCTTCATACAAACAGCCGAAACGACGCCCTTCGAAATCTCGGTATACTTCGAACTGCTCAGTCGCCGCAGGGCTGCAGTAAGGTACGGACGCAAGCAGGGTGAGACGCTCCCACGCATACATTTACGTCAGTTTATGGCACCCCAAACCATAAAGAGTCAGTCAATGAGCAGCCCTGGTGCGTTTTTAACCAAGTTTAAGTACCAAGCGGCCGTAGGTATTTATTTCAAGGACACTGCCAAGATAACATACTGTATGTATTTATTATACTGTGGTATAGTGAAGTATAAGTATACAGTGTGTTGTCTCGGCAGTGTCCTTGAAATAAATACCTACGGTCGCTTGGTAGTTAAACACGCACCAGGGCTGCTCATTGACTGACTCTTTGGGGTGCCATAATTGACGTAAATGAATGCGCGGGAGCGTCTCACACTGATTGCGCCCGTACGTTACTGCAGCCCTGCGGCGACTGATGATACCGAAAATTACCGAGATTTCGAAGGGCGTCGTTTCGGCTGTCTGTATGAAGACGTAATATTGTTACTATACTACACTGTGGTAAAAGCGTTATTTTAACCGGTTATTTTCGGAACAGTTATTTTGGATTTGTGTCTGACTGTACCGATGATCGGCAACCAAGATAAAAGTGCTGTATAGTGCCGATGGTTGCCCGTCGAATTGCTAAAAATTACTTGCCAATCATCGATGCAATCAAGACACAAATCCCAATAAACGGTTATTGTGTCACCGGTTAAAATACCATCACTACTGTCGAGCAAACCGACCGGCCTTACGAGACACGTGCAGCGAAGGCGTTTTTTTTATCATTACGTTTTTAATTTATAGCCGCGATATCTCCCCTGGCAACGCGCGGCTCCGCCATTTTTTCAGCATGCTCTCGGGTCATGTCTGAATAATTTTTAAAAAATCCCGCGCGACAGATAAGGCGGAGCGATTCGTCCAGATAACGCGTGGACCATCATCATCGCTATATCAAAGTTTGTCCGGTAGACAGAGGCGGAAACAATTTGTGGACTGTGCGCCGTGCGAACCCATTACGATAATTGACATCGTTTACGCCGCGCGATAATGGCCAGTTGAAAATCCACTGAATTAATTTGATTTGTGACGGCCGCGTTATCGTTAGCGATAAAAGAACGAGTCTTGTAAATTGAAGTCACGTACGTAGGCACGAGCCGAAGAAAATGACGCGATCGCCGGGCGTTTCGAGGAAACTCGGGTTTTCCCTCGCCAGGAAGGTAACACGGCGTCATCTGCAACAGCCCGTACACAGGTGAGACGGGACGAGATGAATCTCTGATATAAATCCCAGCACCGTGCGCACACGGTTGGAGAATTCGATCTGCTGATTGCTCAATCATGGATTGAATGGATTGCCGCTTGAGATTGGCAGAAGCGATCCGTATAGACCTCTATCCATTTAAGAAAGACAATTGAATTAGTATGTGTAAGCCGTACGGGTATAGACACCAACGCAACGAAACAATGTGCCTCGCACACACGGCTTACATATACTAATTCGATTGTATTTCTTAAATGGTGTTACATTTATACATAGTGTTTGATTTGGCAGCGCACAAACGTTAACCGTAACCTATAAATATCACGAAATGCTAGAGACAAAAGGAATTGCATATAATCGAGGGTTTCCCGACACTGAACGTTTAGACTAAATTACGAAGAACTGGAGGGGAATCTGGAGTACACAGGATTATATCAGAATATTCCCCAAATAACGGTCTCCATATAAACAAGCGACGCCATTGCTGCTAAAAATTATTTTGACAGCGGGCTAACGCCATAGAAAGCGAAACAGACAGAGTGCGATACGACAGACTACGACGCGAGTTAGGTAGACCTCTTTCCATTTAAAAAAGATAATAGTATGTGTAAGCCGTGCATACGACGCACATTGTTTACGGGTATAAACACCAACATAACGAAACAATGTGCCTCTTACGCATGGCTTACTATTTCGATTGTCTTTGTTAAATGGAAAGAGATGTACACCAATGTGCGGAATTCTTGAAAACGATAAGAGATTTTATCATAAAAACATTACGTATATTTTTCTTTTACCAAAAAAAGTGTATTGTGTAATCATGTGATCTTCAAGATGTTCAAAAATATTTATTCTTTGCAGTCTAATGTCACTCTGGGACGGACGAATATTGAGGCGAGCGTTCCTCAAACATCTGGCAGATTTTTTTTTCAAATTGAGCTAGCTGGTTTCGAAGTTCTGGCGAGTAAACCAGACGACAAATAAGCCTGGGTTTTAAACTTCCCACGACCTCGTGAAGCAGTAAGAAGCGATGCACAAATGAACCTAAACTCTCGTGTGAATAGCGGAGTTCCTCGAATAAGTGGATGCACGGTTAATCCAGACATTCCCAGAGTATATTTCAGTAGTCCACAAGGCAACCACTGCGCAAAGTTGGAAGCAGCTTGTGAGGTACATGTGCCAAGATTCAAAGCTTATGAGAGCTGCAAACTTCGGTAGTGCTTTGTTTAAAATAAACTTTATACGTAATAAACTATCTCAAAGCGTCAGAATTGCGGATGGGAGCTTCGAAAGTGGTCTAGAAAGCTATCACTTTTCAATATTCCATTCATTCATTCACGAGCCGAAATCTACGAGAAATTAAAAAAAAAAATCTGAATTTCTTCATACTATTTTTTGGAGTACATAAACAAAATCTCTACTATACACACAATTGATGATAACGCATTTGAAAATAATTTTCTTTCGACTGGTGCAATTTTACTATAAGTGAAGGTAACCGGTGACACACTAACCGTTTTTTGAGATTTGTATCTGATTGCGTCGATGGTTGATGATTGAACTAATTTTTCGCAATTCGACGGGTAACCATCGGCACAATACAACAGTTGTATCTTAGTTACCAATCATCGGAATGATCAGATCCCAAATAACTTATGCCGAAAATAACCGGTTAAAATAACGCTTTGACCATCGCTAAATTTAACAGTTGATAACTGTTTTTAAAAACATTTTCGCATATTCTAAAGCAGTGTTACCTTTACCAAAATCTAGTTTAACCCTTCCCTGTCCCCATCCATCTCCTCGCCCCGTTATCATGGAGCTAGTGTTGTCCCAATAACATTGTAAGCCAGAAATGCGTTTTAAATGTTTTATTAAATTGTGTGTTTGTTTGGATAAAAACGCCAACTGGCAATAAATCCGCCATTGTATTAATATTAGGTCCTTACATATGAAATTGGCGTTTTGCCGTACTGGCAAATTTGATCTCAAATATCTTCTCTTTGGTTAGGAATTCCAAATCCAAATTTATACAGCTATTTACTCATGTATTTGTGTTTTGAAAATTATAATTCATTTGTTTTTTCCTCAATTGTTTTTTTCTTTGCGTCACTCAGTTTACAAAATGAAAAACTTGAAATATCGCGTTATTTACGAGTACGAGTTCCACCGTGGCACCAGTGCTGCAGAAACGGCTCGAAGGATTAATGATGTGTATGGCGACGGTGCCGCAAAAGAAAACACGGTGCGTTTTTGGTTCCAACGTTCTGGAAATTTCGACCTGCAGAACAATCCCCGTGGACGGCCGGAGACAAAAGTTGATAATAAAGAATTGAAGGCTATTGTGGAAGCGGATCCATCGCAAACCACATCTGAGTTAGCTGCAGGCTGCGGTGTTAGTGATAAAACTGTTTTAATCCACTTGAAGCAAATTGGTAAGGAGAAAAAGCTTGAAAGGTGGGTACCTCACGAATTGAGTGAAGCAAATCAACAAACGCGCGTTGACTGCTGCATTGCATTACTCAACCGGCACAATAATGAAGGGATTTTAAATCGAATCATTACCTGTGATGAAAAGTGGATCCTGTACGATAATCGGAAGCGCTCATCGCAATGGCTGAACCCTGCCGAACCAGCCAAACCATGCCCCAAGCGAAAATTGACTCCAAAAAAGTTACTTGTGAGCGTTTGGTGGACTAGTGCTGGTGTCGTTCACTACAGCTTTCTTAAATCTGGCCAGACGATTACGGCAGATGTCTATTGTCAGCAACTGCAAACCATGATGGAAAAGCTAGCTGCTAAACAACCGAGGCTGGTTAATCGCTCTAGGCCACTGCTGCTTCATGATAACGCTAGACCACACACTGCACAACAGACGGCTACCAAATTAGAGGAGCTTCAATTGGAATGTCTAAGACATCCACCGTACTCTCCGGACCTTGCCCCAACAGATTACCATTTTTTTCGAAATTTGGATAACTTCTTGCAAAGGAAAAAATTCAACTCCGATGGTGCAGTCCAAACCGCCTTCAAAGATTTTATTGATTCCCGTCCGAATGGTTTTTTTAGTAAAGGGATCGATGAACTACCTATGAGATGGCAAAAGTGCATAGATAGCAATGGTACATACTTTGATTAAATAAACATATTATAATAAAAAAATCGGCTTTATGTTCCTCCCATACTAAACGCCAATTTCATATGTAAGGACCTAATATGTATACAAAAAGTTAATAAAATAAATGAATTTATTCAAAACAAAGGGCAAAGTGCCTAGTGAGATCAAAAATCCGCCACTGCTCGTGTAATGTGACGTAACATAAGACATTTATTTATCTGCATATCTAATTTCTAAAGCTATTTTCCCGATGTACTGTGTACATAGTAAATATGATTGATCATAACACCGCATTTGAACCGTCGCGTCTGACATGCGTTGACCTTTTTAGATGACTGATTTGTACGCGGCATCATTGCAATGTATGTTAAAGATACAATGCATTCAGTTCAAAGAAAGTAGATTTTAACCTTCTAATACCGGAAGACCTAAAACAGGATCGGAACGGGGTACAAACGGTACCCCAGTCAAATTTGTGCTTTGATTAAGTATAATGGTTTGAAAATGTTGTATAATATTTTTAATTACATTTCTTGTACAATGCCAACAAGATTCTACTAAATTTGTCGTCATTTTATAAGAAACCATAATGTTTTGACGTCTCATAATTCACAAGCATCCGACTGACAGAATCTTTGCAAGCAGAATGAAGTAAGCGCATCGTCTAGAATATCGCCGATCGTCTACGGAAAACATATTTTTTTCTGCTGTTGTATTTTGCTATAACTTTGTGGTTATTCATTATGAATATAATTAAACTAATTATCTTTGTTTACACCACTAAAATTTATTTGGTAAAACCAACCGGTTTCGGAAACGACGTTCCTTCGTCAGGGTATATTTAATACTAATTGAACTTTACAAAATTATAAACAATGAAGGGGACCCACCACATACCCTGAGCCGTTCTATGCGCAAAAGCGTCCATATCGGCCCAGCACTTTCGCCGCCTGGTTGGCATTATTTTATGCTAAAGCGACCTCCTCGCTCGGCCTTCATCAATACAACACGCAGAGATGAAAACCGAGCGAGTCGGTCGCACAAAACCTTCATTGTCCCGCGCATATTATTCTTTATTTCAAAAATAACAATACAATATAATGCCAATAATAAAATTTAAATAAAATACATCACCCAAATAAGGCGCAGGACGTAAAAAACACAACCCCTCCGTGGAGGGAAAAAGACATAAAGAAAAAATAATAAAAACATAAAAGATTCGTGACCAAAGAAATCATCACCGACGGTTCAAACACTGGTTCAGGAAAAACTACGGAGCAGGGCCCCGTAGGATCTCCCAGCGGGACACACAAGTTCCAACAAAGTCTTTAAGATGTCTAAAGTTAGACTCATTTCTCACCAGGTCGACATTTGTGGGATGCCGACCTGTCTCAAGCGGCCCGTTTATACCTTCAATCAAGTCCTCTCTAGCATCCCTCAACAGAGCACAATCCCAGAGGATATGTTCCGGGGTCTGGGCCACACGAGCGCAGGCGCACCAAGGGTGAGTGGAGAGTCCAAGATCATGTAATTTGGACCTGAACTCACCATGGCCCGACAGTATTTGTGCTGTGTAGTGATCCAGAGCCGGAAAATACCCTCCGGACCCCTTTCTCTCTTTCACCATCACCCTCGGGAAGAAGGAATGGGTCCATCTCCCAGTGGTGGCGGCGTCCCATCTTTCTTGCCAGACTTCTAACGTAATTAATCTAATTCGTCTGCCCAACTCCCCAGTCCGCTCGTTTTCCAGGAGCCTGAGAGTCCTACCAAAGTAGTCAACTTCCAGGCCCCGCCTCAGATTACGGCGAGCGCTGGTCTCTAAGACCTCCAGATCAGCAGGGAGCACCCCCGCTAATACTGGGAGGGCCTGCCCAGACACAGTCCGATAAGCTCCCGTCAGCGCCAACAGGGGCACTCTCTGACCACTGTTGAGTGCTGCAGCGACCACCCTAGTTCGGAGTCTATGCGACCAGACCTGAGCAGCATACGTGACCTGGGCCACGTATGTAGCCTTATAGACTAGTCGCATAGCAGGCGAACGGATGCCCCACTCTGCAACGCTCATCCTCTTCATGGAGGTGAAGAAGACCTCCGCTCGTTCGGAGATAGTCTTGACATGAGTCAGGAAGGAGCCCGACATATCAAAGGTCACTCCCAGATACTTAACATTTCTTTCAAATTTGATATTTGTGCTTCCCATTTTCACGATCGGATTTCTAACTTGACTCAAGCCACCCTTCATCTTCAAAGCAACCGTTTTCGAAGGCGCCAGAGTAAGCTTGTTTCTTTTGCACCAATCAGTAATCATCTCAATCGACCTATTGCTCTTGTCTTCTAATTCTCTGCGAGTCTGTCCAGAAACGAGCAGTAGAGCATCATCCGCGTAGGCAATAATTATACAACCATCTGGCAACGGCAACAGCAGCAGGTCATCAAACCGGATGTTCCACAGGGTTGGTCCGAGGACCGAGCCCTGTGGACAACCCATGTCCAAGGGCCTAGTGCGAGACACACCACCATAACTAAGGGTCACGGTGCGATCACCGAGGTAGCTTTTGACAATGTCAAAAAGATACCCCGGACACTGCCGGACCTTCAACTTGGTGAGTATCATCTCCCACCAGGCGTTATCAAAAGCACCCGATATGTCCAAGAAAATCCCAATAACATACTTCTTACTATTATTCTTCACCCACTCTTGCGTGAACATCATGGCATGCTCTGTGGATCTACCCCTAACGAACCCAAACTGACGGTCACAGGCCGGCGAGAGATTTCTCTCAAGCCTATTGCGTACCACCGGTTCAAGTACCTTCCCAAAAACGGGAAGGAGCGTGATCGGGCGATACGCACCTGGATCAGACCGCGGTTTGGAATTCCCCTTGGGTATGATTGAGAGCACCCCTCTCTTCCATACTGTGGGAAAAAACCCCACACTGAGACATGTATTAATCACAAATAAAACTTCATTTCTGGCACACCTCCATACGTTCTTCGCAATTACGCCCGTTATCTTGTCCACACCGGGGGCCTTCTTAGGACCAAGGTTCCTGAAAATGGCACCCAGCTCAGCCTCCGTTACCGGGGGAGGTTCCCGTGTCTCCAGCAGCATGGATCTAGTTGGGAGACGGGCCAGGGCACGGATAAGCCGATGGTGGTCCCCCTCCCCCTCAGTCCGCTCCAGAGGCACGAGCCTCTCCAGTAGCCCATCCAGAGGAGAGATCAGGTCTTCCGTCGTCCTCCCCCCGAGGGATATTCCGGATAAGAGGGAGACGGGGTTAACGCCACCCCTCCGAACAAGCCCCGTAATCCTCCAAGGATCAGCA
>JADDOH010023650.1:0-23524 GCA_016648135.1 Agrypnia vestita | reverse complement strand
CGGCTACCAAATTAGAGGAGCTTCAATTGGAATGTCTAAGACATCCACCGTACTCTCCGGACCTTGCCCCAACAGATTACCATTTTTTTCGAAATGTGGATAACTTCTTGCAAAGGAAAAAATTCAACTCCGATGGGGCAGTCCAAACCGCCTTCAAAGATTTGATTGATTCCCGTCCGAATGGTTTTTTTAGTAAAGGGATCGATGAACTACCTATGAGATGGCAAAAGTGCATAGATAGCAATGGTACATACTTTGATTAAATAAACATATTATAATAAAAAAATCGGCTTTATGTTCCTCCCATACTAAACGCCAATTTCATATGTAAGGACCTAATATGTATACAAAAAGTTAATAAAATAAATGAATTTATTCAAAACAAAGGGCAAAGTGCCTAGTGAGATCAAAAATCCGCCACTGCTCGTGTAATGTGACGTAACATAAGACATTTATTTATCTGCATATCTAATTTCTAAAGCTATTTTCCCGATGTACTGTGTACATAGTAAATATGATTGATCATAACACCGCATTTGAACCGTCGCGTCTGACATGCGTTGACCTTTTTAGATGACTGATTTGTACGCGGCATCATTGCAATGTATGTTAAAGATACAATGCATTCAGTTCAAAGAAAGTAGATTTTAACCTTCTAATACCGGAAGACCTAAAACAGGATCGGAACGGGGTACAAACGGTACCCCAGTCAAATTTGTGCTTTGATTAAGTATAATGGTTTGAAAATGTTGTATAATATTTTTAATTACATTTCTTGTACAATGCCAACAAGATTCTACTAAATTTGTCGTCATTTTATAAGAAACCATAATGTTTTGACGTCTCATAATTCACAAGCATCCGACTGACAGAATCTTTGCAAGCAGAATGAAGTAAGCGCATCGTCTAGAATATCGCCGATCGTCTACGGAAAACATATTTTTTTCTGCTGTTGTATTTTG
Source organism: Agrypnia vestita (assembly GCA_016648135.1). Lineage (NCBI taxonomy): Eukaryota > Metazoa > Arthropoda > Insecta > Trichoptera > Phryganeidae > Agrypnia > Agrypnia vestita. The sequence continues at coordinate 22,562 of JADDOH010023650.1, read as the reverse complement.
CTATAACTTTGTGGTTATTCATTATGAATATAATTAAACTAATTATCTTTGTTTACACCACTAAAATTTATTTGGTAAAACCAACCGGTTTCGGAAACGACGTTCCTTCGTCAGGGTATATTTAATACTAATTGAACTTTACAAAATTATAAACAATGAAGGGGACCCACCACATACCCTGAGCCGTTCTATGCGCAAAAGCGTCCATATCGGCCCAGCACTTTCGCCGCCTGGTTGGCATTATTTTATGCTAAAGCGACCTCCTCGCTCGGCCTTCATCAATACAACACGCAGAGATGAAAACCGAGCGAGTCGGTCGCACAAAACCTTCATTGTCCCGCGCATATTATTCTTTATTTCAAAAATAACAATACAATATAATGCCAATAATAAAATTTAAATAAAATACATCACCCAAATAAGGCGCAGGACGTAAAAAACACAACCCCTCCGTGGAGGGAAAAAGACATAAAGAAAAAATAATAAAAACATAAAAGATTCGTCACCAAAGAAATCATCACCGACGGTTCAAACACTGGTTCAGGAAAAACTACGGAGCAGGGCCCCGTAGGATCTCCCAGCGGGACACCCAAGTTCCAACAAAGTCTTTAAGATGTCTAAAGTTAGACTCATTTCTCACCAGGTCGACATTTGTGGGATGCCGACCTGTCTCAAGCGGCCCGTTTATACCTTCAATCAAGTCCTCTCTAGCATCCCTCAACAGAGAACAATCCCAGAGGATATGTTCCGGGGTCTGGGCCACACGAGCGCAGGCGCACCAAGGGTGAGTGGAGAGTCCAAGATCATGTAATTTGGACCTGAACTCACCATGGCCCGACAGTATTTGTGCTGTGTAGTGATCCAGAGCCGGAAAATACCCTCCGGACCCCTTTCTCTCTTTCACCATCACCCTCGGGAAGAAGGACTGGGTCCATCTCCCAGTGGTGGCGGCGTCCCATCTTTCTTGCCAGACTTCTAACGTAATTAATCTAATTCGTCTGCCCAACTCCCCAGTCCGCTCGTTGTCCAGGAGCCTGAGAGTCCTACCAAAGTAGTCAACTTCCAGGCCCCGCCTCAGATTACGGCGAGCGCTGGTCTCTAAGACCTCCAGATCAGCAGGGAGCACCCCCGCTAATACTGGGAGGGCCTGCCCAGACACAGTCCGAGAAGCTCCCGTCAGCGCCAACAGGGGCACTCTCTGACCACTGTTGAGTGCTGCAGCGACCACCCTAGTTCGGAGTCTATGCGACCAGACCTGAGCAGCATACGTGACCTGGGCCACGTATGTAGCCTTATAGACTAGTCGCATAGCAGGCGAGCGGATGCCCCACTCTGCAACGCTCATCCTCTTCCTGGAGGTGAAGAAGACCCCCGCTCGTTCGGAGATAGTCTTGACATGAGTCAGGAAGGAGCCCGACATATCAAAGGTCACTCCCAGATACTTAACATTTCTTTCAAATTTGATATTTGTGCTTCCCATTTCCACGATCGGATTTCTAACCTGACTCAAGCCACCCTTCATCTTCAAAGCAACCGTTTTCGAAGGCGCCAGAGTAAGCTTGTTTCTTTTGCACCAATCAGTAATCATCTCAATCGACCTATTGCTCTTGTCTTCTAATTCTCTGCGAGTCTGTCCAGAAACGAGCAGTAGAGCATCATCCGCGTAGGCAATCATTATACAACCATCTGGCAACGGCAACAGCAGCAGGTCATCAAACAGGATGTTCCACAGGGTTGGTCCGAGGACCGAGCCCTGTGGACAACCCATGTCCAAGGGCCTAGTGCGAGACACACCACCATAACTAAGGGTCACGGTGCGATCACCGAGGTAGCTTTTGACAATGTCAAAAAGATACCCCGGACACTGCCGGACCTTCAGCTTGGTGAGTATCATCTCCCACCAGGCGTTATCAAAAGCACCCGATATGTCCAAGAAAATCCCAATAACATAATTCTTACTATTATTCTTCACCCACTCTTGCGTGAACATCATGGCATGCTCTGTGGATCTACCCCTAACGAACCCAAACTGACGGTCACAGGCCGGCGAGAGATTTCTCTCAAGCCTATTGCGTACCACCGTTTCAAGTACCTTCCCAAAAACGGGAAGGAGCGTGATCGGGCGATACGCACCTGGATCAGATCGCGGTTTGGAATTCCCCTTGGGTATGATTGAGAGCACCCCTCTCTTCCATACTGTGGGAAAAAACCCCACACTGAGACATGTATTAATCACAAATAAAACTTCATTTCTGGCACACCTCCATACGTTCTTCGCAATTACGCCCGTAATCTTGTCCACACCGGGGGCCTTCTTAGGACCAAGGTTCCTGAAAATGGCACCCAGCTCAGCCTCCGTTACCGGGGGAGGTTCCCGTGTCTCCAGCAGCATGGAACTGGTTGGGAGACGGGCCAGGGCACGGATAAGCCGATGGTGGTCCCCCTCCCCCTCAGTCCGCTCCAGAGGCACGAGCCTCTCCAGCAGCCCATCCAGAGTAGAGATCAGGTCTTCCGTCGTCCTCCCCCCGAGGGATATTCCGGATAAGAGGGAGACGGGGTTAACGCCACCCCTCCGAACAAGCCCCGTAATCCTCCAAGGATCAGCATTCCCTACCTCGGTCACCCATTGTTGCCAGTGGGCTCGTTTGGCACTGCGGATCGCCACCGTGTAAGCCGATCTGGCCGCACGGAGATTCTCCCTGAGGATCTGTTGCTCCGTAGGAGATACAAGATTCTGTCGGGCAAATTCACAGTTTCTATATGCTCGACGGTAGGCTGCACGCAGCGCCCGTAGATCATTAGACCACCAGCGGGCAGAAAAATTTCCGCTCGGACGGGTTCGACCAATAGCGAGGTCTGCCGATCTAACTACTGCCTCGTTTAGGAGCTCACCAACTAGGGTTGGGTCCCTTGCACTCCTTTCGTATATTCCTCTCAGTTCCTCATTCATAGTCAAATCAAAAGCATCCCAATCCACGTCCCTGGACTTGAACATCCACTCGTCTCTTGCAATCCTAGCCGGGGCTCGCGAGAGACGAAAAGTGATCAGACGGTGGTCACAGTTGATGACACCATCTAACACTCTCCAGTCCCTCACGAGTCCCAGCATATTACTGAACACAGCGAGAGATCAATGAAACTCTCACCACCGGCATACCCTGCAAAAGTTGGCAGCGAACCGGCCTCGTTGAGGATGTTCAGTCCGTAACCGCCAATGAACTCCTCGACGGCGATCCTACGATCGTAGCCGGTATGCTGCCCAGAGTGATCATGCCAGAGGGGAGAACGAGCGTTGAAGTCTCCACAGATCATTACATGTTTCCCTTTCAAGCTGTCCAGGGTGCGGGAGAGTCCCAAGATGTGGGGGCCCACGGGGTCACCATACTTGAAGTATACCGAGATAAAGTAAATCTCGATTCCCCCAAGCACGACGGAGACGCACACTCGAAATCTATCGGAGAGGTGTGCCAGGTACAGAGGCTTCATGCGACTACTGTCAACCAGAATCCCCGCACCAGGCGAAACACCCTCCTCGACCATAATGAGGGGTGCCTCGATCCCGGGAGACCTGCTCCGCCAGGAATACTGCTCCTGAATCAGTGTCAGAGATAAGTTAAATTGACTAGTTACGCGTTGCAACTCTAAGGATGCAGCGCGCGAACGGACAACGTTAATTTGGCCGACTATGATCTCATTAGCCATAGTTGGTCAATTTTACACATAGGTCCACAGCGGCCTGAAATGCGGAGCAGGCCGCATCACCAGTTCTATGGTCTGCCGGTTTTTTGAACCGGGTGCAGGTAGCACACCGGGGTTCAGCATCTTTCTTATTGCATTCCTCTTCTTTGTGGCCCTGGTTAGCGCAATGTCGACACGTCTCTTCTTTTTGTTTACATGACCGCGTTATGTGGCCATACATTTGGCATTTAAAGCATCTCGTAGCGCCCACGAAATCGCGGACGCGACAAGACTGCCAGCTTTCTCTAAGGTATATCCTGCCATCGTCAATTATAACTCTTGGTAGATTTCTTAAACTCTTCTGCTGACACGTTTATCTTTCCCTCAATGTTAATTGCATAAAATTCTTGCAAAAGAGTATTTTCATCTAGTGACCTAGGTATGTCATATATGGCAACTTTGGGGAGTCTGCCTTTAGGCTCTATCATCAAGAGATCTTTAGACTCAAGCCTTGGTTTGGCTGCCTTAATGGAATCCAGACCAGTATTAGAGGACGTCTCAAGTAAAACCCCTGCGCCGCGTACGCGCCTCAATCTAACCGGACGGAAACTGTCATCTGTAGGTTTCAACGTGCTCATTACTAAAGTCTTAGTAGCATCGGCCGAGGTGCCCTCGGCCTCTTTGGGGTAAATGATGACGGTGGCAGGAGCGGGCCCAACCTCCCTCATTTCACCTCGGATTTTTATTGCGGCTGCTATGCCAGCATAGGAAGATTTTGGTTGCGTCGAAGGAGCACTCTGCAGGATTCCTTTTGCTAGCTCTTTCACTTCTTCCCTCAAAACTGTAACTTCGTTCTTGAAATCGGAATATACCTCGTCTGGGGTTCCTTTGGTTACTTCATCCAAATTTACTTTAAGCTCAGCAAAGGAGTTATTCATGCTGGTCCTGAACTCCATAAAGTCATTGTGACTTTTCACAAAGAAAGCTGACCTGTGTTCTTCCAGAGCTCCTCTAAGACGCGCGTTTTCCGCATTCATTTCTGCGACAAGTGTCAGTAGGTTGGCGGGGGTAGCCGATAATCTCGATTTATGCATAACTGTGATGCGACCTTTATCTTCCGCTAGTACAGTCTGGATTTCATTAGCGATACCGCGGGCCCTCTCCAAAAAATCGATCCCCCGGTCTTGATCGGGGGACCCAGAAACGGGTAGCATGGAAGATAATTCCTCTAATTCCGCCCTTATCTTCTTTGTCGATTGCCCAACAAAGGCGCTAGCATCTCCGGAGGGGGATTGACTTCTACTAGTAGTCGGAGTCAATCCCTGCTCCATCTCAGTGATAATTTCCCTTAACAGACTGACCCTTTCTGGTGTAAGTCCCTTCTGTAATAGAGGGTGTTCCTCCAGGTCCCCTCGGATGGGTGACTTTCCAGATTTTTCAGCCATAACTGGATAGCCCGGAAAATGGCCGACACAAAAGAGTTTTTTTGACAAGATTCGGTCGGTAAATGACCGAGATATACACAAAACAAAGTTTACAAAGTATAATAGTAAAAATCGCACAATAAATAAGAGAAATTTACACAAAACTGAGTGTTTTCATCGGGAAAGCGCTCCCGAAAAACACAAAACCGAAAGAAAAATCCAAAAAAGCCTATTCACTAAAAAGTTGTAAATACCTACTTAACTACAAACTATACCTAATAACTAAGAGTTATACCTAATAACTAAGCACGAAACAGGAGAAAAATTCACAAAAGTTAAAAGGGTTAGAAAGTTGCAAATATCGCACTTATGGTAAGCTAAACACTGAATCACAAAGTGTTTTCCCAGGGTTTTCCGACCCTGGGAGCACGAAACAGGAGAAAGATTCACAAAAGTTAAAAGGGTTAGAAAGTTGCAAATATCGCACTTATGGTAAGCTAAACACTGAATCACAAAGTGTTTTCCCAGGGTTTTCCGACCCTGGGAGCACGAAACAGGAGAAAGATTCACAAAAGTTTAAAGGGTTAGAATGTTGCAAATATCGCACTTATGGTAAGCTATACACTGAATCACAAAGTGTTTTCCCAGGGTTTTCCGACCCTGGGAGCACGAAACAAAGGTCGAACTGCACAAAAAGTCAAGGATAAAAAACTTGTCACCTGATCCAGAATTTTCCGGGATTTTCCGAGCTTTTCGACAAAGTAGGGATCTAACCCAAAGTCGGAAAATTCACTTCGGAAAACCCCTCTTGTCCCTTTGCACTACCACTGGCTTCACTCAAGTCCGTAGGTATTTCACAATAACTGGAGCACTGACGTCATTTCCAAAATTACAAAGTACAAAAACCAAAAAACGCGAATACCGATAGGTATTCAAGACGACGGGGAGCGCAGGGACAGACCAAAAAGAACGTCCAGCGGTGGCGCCTTCTTCGGCATGAATGAACAATTTCACCAGAAAATCATTTTGCATTTTTTGAAGGAGTTGCAATTATATTGTCGAGGATTTTGACGAAAAATCTTCCAGTATCTGATTTTCAGGGCCAACAACACTTCGTCCTATATCTATTTAACCATTTTTTCCTCATAAATTCGCTCAACGCACCGAATTCCTGCACCGATTCCCGGTACCGAATTTTTTTTTCTCATTTTATTTTTTATTTAATTTTGATGTGTTTTATTTCTATTATTAATTATTTAATTGTGTTGTCGCGTTAGTTTTACGCATGCATAATTGCCAGGGTTTAAAATAGTAAATGCCATTGACAGTTGGGGAAATATAAAAAAATGTGTTCAAATATTTTGATATAGGTAAATCGTTATACTGTTTCACGGTTGTCGGCTATAAATAAGTAAATGCTTATTCTTTAGAAACAAAGTACTGTCATTTTTGACAAGTTAAAGCTAGTAAAAATAATAAAAAAGAAATTAAAAAACATTATGTGTTTGAATATCATAAACGACACCACAATAAGGCGTAGTCGCCCGAACCGGGTATCACCAAAAAGCGCATAGGTAGGTAGGAAGGAAAGAACTCTTTAGAAAATAAATAGTGGATAAAAAATCTATTTTAAGAAACTCTAAGAACGTTTGTAGGACAAAAGCTACAAGTGATTATCCGTTATTTTCTGGCGCTAAGGATGGTTTAACTACTTGATACAGCCAGCGATGAGATTATCGCAGTCTATTAAACCTGACCTTAATACTTTTCCCCTCTCGTTTAGCTACTTTATTTCCATGCAAATGGAAATTTTGTAGGTCAATTCCGCTTTACACAAAAAATAATACGGAATTGATTTCAATATTTTAACTCCCATAATTTTGATAGAAAAATACTCAAAATATTAAAATAACAAAATCCTGGGATCAGTACTAGAACTAGATAACTGAAAATGTGTTGAATTATCTAAGATAAATTATAGAAGTCTCACAGAGACGAAGCTATTTATAGGAGTGTATGGAAGTCTTAATATACGAGGGCCCATTATAAAATTTTAATAACGTGTGGATGTTCTAACATAGATGGATGGATCCATTGAATATAAAAACTTTCATATACGTTTCTCATAAAAATAGATTCGTCTCTGTCATATTTCTATAATTTATAATAATTTAATAATAATCACGCAAGTTTGAGTATTTTGTGAACGAACCTATTATGCACCTTTTTTCTAAAACAACTTATCTATAATATTATCCCTGAGTTAAATTCATAGTGTCAATAAAAAAAATAATTACCAGATATTTAGTTACAGCAATTAATCTTCATTACTTTTTCTTGTTATGATCAAAGATAAATAGCTTACCTACTTGTGTATAATTGTATAAATATATTATATTGTTTCAGCATTACATATGTAGTTAACTATTTGATGATTTTTGGTGTAAATATCTCAAAATTGCTCAAATTCGAGTTACCTCTACGAGTCCTCGATATGTTTTCCTGTATATATATTCCTAGCCCGTGATACGTATCGTGACACTGGATTTTCATACCGGGGGTTCTGGGTTCGATTTTCGGTGAGCTCACAAATACATCTGTTTGATTAACTCAAGCTTGGAGTGTTTTTGTGACGTGTTTCGCCACAGTGACTGGGCCCCACGGTCTGTTGTGGCTTAATAAAATATACTTGCCACTAAAAAAAACCCTGATTTTTTCCACCCATATCATGAAGCAACATATAATATGCGCAATAATCACGGGAAAGTGTGCGGCTGTCGCGTGAGATATAAGCAATGTATATAAAATTTCGTTAATTTATTAAATTAAATAAGGTTATTTAAGGTATTACTTTCTTTAAAAATTAATTTACAGATTATTTAAACTTACATTCTTATCAACTTTTCATTTTTTATGATATTTAAGTATAAAGATACCTCAACATTATCAAAAAAGTTAGCATATATGAAATTTTTTTTACTGGATTTTGTCTCCATAGGGATGAATAATTACTTAAGATAAATTATAGAAATCTCACAGAGACAAAGCTATTCATGCGAACGTTTATGGAATTCTTATACGATGCTATAAAAAAATCATATTAAAAGGCTTCCATACACGTTTCTCATATAAATACCTTTGTTTCTGTGAGACTTCTATAATTTATCTTAATTGAATATTGACATAAAGAAATTGCAATTTGATAGCGTCATATACGGCTTTTGACATTTAGATATTAATGTGAGCAAAAAAAGGCAGAACATATCTTTTATTTTACATCGTTTCATGTTCTTAAATGTAAAGTGAGTCGTTATTATGTAAGTATATAAAGTAGTTTTTTTACGTATAAATAAAATACCATTATTCATATGTGCTTTCTGAAAAATTGTAAAAAAACAAAACAAAACAGTTTTTAATTGTTTATTTAACAGATCGAACAATTTATACTTGATTTTTCTTATGGGGTACTACATAAGCACGTCTACTATTCTTATTCTAACATTTATAACAATGGCAGGCCACCTTAACGGGAGTACAAGGTGGTAATGCTATAAAAGGGAGAGCGCCAACTCTCGCACTCTCTCTTCTTCTAACTAGCATGCAGTTAGCACTGGGTTTTTGCTGGCGTCGGTCGACACAAATTATCTGAGAATATACTAGAGTATAATAGAATGTATAAACCGCCTCCACCTGCTCTTTATTTGGTCTCCGTATACCGAGTTTAGGATACATCAGGTGTCAAAAGTAATGAGTAGCTCAAAAAAGGCAGGTGTGCGAAATTTTCAAGAAAACACATTTTTCAAATTATTTTTGTACGTAAACGTCGAGAACACCTTTCCAAAGATCAACTTTACTCAAAGATTTGTGTGAAGAAGATTTGAATATAAAGGCCGTTCAGAAAAAGCTGCGGACGCCTCTTGTGTGAGAGTGAGGGTGGTTTGCACATTTTTAAAACCACCCCTACCCCTGGCGTCGGGAGGAAAAAGCTCTCAAGGCGAGCCAAAGCGCACAAAAAGATCGGCATTGCGCCAGATAGAAATAGCTTTCTACTCCTGCTACTCATCACGGGGAGGCTGCGTGGTTCAGATTTTTAAAGGTGGGAAGGTTTTTATTTACCTGATTTACGTTTCATACAATTTTATAGATGTAAACAAAAAAAGTGAAATGAACACGTAAACGTCATCTTACATCATTTTTTACTCCCTTTATATTAACTCGTGGCGTCTGCTTGTCTTCTTGTCTGACGAAAAAATTTGGATCCATTTTAAACCCCTTTCCGTGATCCAATCGAGCTGAAACTTTGCAAGCAGGCTCGTGGCGACGATCAAGAAGATGTCAAATTTTCGTTAAAAAAAATTAATACATTTTTGGATTTTTCAAATTTTGAATGAATGAATGAATTTGAAATTTTCATACAACTTATTAAGTTGTATGAAAAAACCAACGCGTAGGTTAAGCGAAAAAAAAATGTTTCAACTAGTAAATGAGAAAGGGAGTATAATAAAAACTTGGTCTTTATGGGTTAATTTTTTTAGAATTTTTAATTTAGAAATTCAAAAATTCACAATATTCTTAGGTTAGAGAAATAAAATAAGTTCTTTCACGTACAAGAAATAATTTGTGAATGTTCTTCACTTTATACTGAGATGATAGTGTGCTTTGTGTAGCTTGTTGATCTATAATATATTTTTTAATCATTTTATTGATATGCTATATTCTTAATTATATTGTGAACATTTTTATAATCAATTTTTCATAAAAAGTATTGCGTAAAATGTTTATAAAATATTTAATTTTTGTGCTCTAATATCACTCACTACAGGTCGGTCTATTTGTTAAAAAATAGTAGTACCTTCACGGTAGCTACCAGTGAGATGCACTGGGCTTGGATTTAGGTCATGAAATTAATATTAATTTACTTACATACATTACATACATTACATACATAAATACAATTTAATCTATGTGATTTACTCAAGCCTGGGTGTTTTGTGATGTATTTCGCTTCTGTAATTGGGCCCCCTGGCCTGTTGAAGTGTAAAAAAAAAGAGTAAAAAAAAAGAGATTAATGTTATAAAAGTACGATAGGCTATATTATCATTAGAAGTTGTAATCATTTTGATGGGAAATGCATTTTTTTTGTAAAAAGTATGTGTGAATAAATTTCCACTTTTGAAAAAATCTAAATGTTATTACTATTTAAATTATTCAAGTTAAAGAATTTCGTTATATATAAGAGATGTTAAAAAATGTAATACTACAAAATAATATCGCTTTGATGTATATTGGACCGGATAAATTAAAATATACTTCAAATACAAATTTGCGTTTCCGTTTTGAAACAAGTCTGTTCAAGCAAAGGCGTGTTTCCAGAACATTACGAGGCTTGTTTAGGTGATACAAGTTGGGGAAGATTTCGCAAACATTTTATTAATTTGTTGTTTATAAATCTTCTGGCAGAGCTACTTACGTGCGGAATAAATCATATAGGTACATATTTAATTTAGACTACCAAATCGGAAAAAAATTAATCTTTTTTATTTTATTAACTTTTCACTTAACGTTAATTTGTGCTAACAACTAAAGCCGCGGGAAGCTTTGCTGAGGGGAACTGATGCGAGAGAAACCACTTCCATAATAGTTCCGGGAAAGGGGGAGTTCTTCCTGGAGCGCACGCCACTGGCACCTACATACACGACATATAACATAAAGCAAACATTTTGTAATAAATTAAATTGTAGAATATTAAAAATACATGGAAAAAATTTAATTCCTTCCGTCTTTTCCAACGAACTGTATACATAACACACACGTTATATACTCTCGTGGTAGTGAGTAATACTAATTGTAACCTTTTTTTTTTACAATTTTCAACAATCTAACAATGATATCGTACATTTTCTGTAAAGTTTTTCATTGGCATATACTGTTTTGAAGATATGTAGAAATTTTCAGCAGTTCAGTTCAACAAAGTAATTGGGTAGCCGTGTTCAAAAAATTCATATTAATCGATTTAACTCTATTGGATTCATGTTGCATTATATACTAGCTTACCCGGGAGGCTTCGCACGCGTAGATTTTTAGTAACTTTAAGTCATATTTTATCAATTTGTGTATAAACCTTCACATATACTCGTAGGTATGTATATGTTGTTGCGGACTTTTTTTTAGAACTTTTTGTGTTCCACAACTTCTCCGTAGAATGTACTTAGAAAGTATAAAGCGTTCGTCAAAAACGCATCGCTCTTCCACTTTTTCGTCGACTTTAGTTGTAAAATTGGCCACCACGAAAAGCCCTTATATTTAAACGGGTTTATATGTAGCCTATATCCTCACTGAGAGTCCATTTTAAATATTGGTGAAATAATTTTTGAAATCAGATGAGTAGTTTTGGAGATTATCTCCTTCATCCTAACTTAAAACTTACAAACTTTACCTCGTTATATATTAGTATAGACAAGTATTGACCGCAACAGAAACTTGCATATCAGGAAACACGGAATGTGTACATAATAGAGGCCGGTGATATCGGCCATGTCAGCCTTATTCAACTGAATAGGAACCTAGTGCAATCAAACCTAATTGTAGCAATGTCATTAGTGAAAAATACTACATTGATAACAATTGGCGAATCTGAATCGACGACCTAACACGGTAAAGAAAGTAAAGATAATCGGCTATTACCAGTGACACGTGCGACTTGTTGCGAAAAAGCTGACCATGAAGGAAAACCGGGTGACCAGAGAAACCAAGAGTCGATTAACCTGATTTTTTTCCGAGGTCGTAAATAATCAGTTCAGCCTCCACCTCCGCGGTGATAGGACGCCTTTCTGATGACGCTGGATAAGACATCAGCGAAACATCGAGAGATATTTCATTTATATTTAACACCTGTTCGTACCGTAAAATAAATTTGTGGGGGAAACAAAGGTACCATTGTTTTGCCTCTAATTAAAACAATGTTTCCATTTAATCAAGACTGCGCCGGATAGGATGTCTACGGAAGAAAGGTGGCCTATTTTTTCCGTCGGGAAATGTATGCAAAATTCGGGTCCAATCGGTGAGGCGGTATAGATTTGGACAGAAAATATACCTGGGGGAGGGGATGAGTTAGAGGGGAAGGTAGAAGGGAAGGGGAAATGTCGTATATACTACCGATTGGTCCTAAAGAATATGTTTACAAATTTTGAGTCCGATCGGTCGAACGGTACAGATTTGCATTGAAAATATATCAGGGGGAGGGGAAGGGGTAAAAAGGGATGAAAGAAATGTCACGCTCATGTTACCCGCCGGGTCTTAAAGCATAAGTATGCAAAATTTGAGTCGAATCGGACAAACGGTGTAGATTTGTATAGAGAACAGACAGACAGACATTGAATTTTATAGGTATAGATTTTGCTTTTTGCGCCTCGGACTACATTACTAATTAGAGAATGTAATAAATTTTGTACAAACGAACATTTACATTACATTTGTATAGATAAATGGAATATGGATTATTTTTAAATCGCCATACAATGCAACCGCGCCTCTGACTATGAACGGCACTCTCGAGCTAAATTAGCTCAGAATAATCATCCCCGTCGACTGTAATAAACGCCTTTTTAAAAAGGCTGGCTTTTACGAAGAATGGATATTCGCTGATTTCGAATTGTAAATTTGTTTTAATCTCCATTCCGAGAGCTGGATGGATGAGAGTTTTTTTAGTTGTAACTTTTCACGGCTTTTCCACTATTTTTAGTGAATATTCATTGTCGAAAAGAGAATGGAAAATGTGGGTCGCCGGAGATATGCGAACGAAAATTTCCTATTCAGGCTGATGAAAAATGGTTAATGTCGAGAAAGTGTAATAATGAGGTGCAAATTCTAAGTAATAAGGAAGTGACGTCAGAATACCACGTTTTTTTAATGTTTTAAATCACAGTAGTGGTACGTTCACATTTGAATAGGAATAAATGCTTGTGCGCTACCACGTGAAATGAATACGCGAAAAAGTGTCGCAATAATTTTAGAAAAAAATTATTCTAGCTAAGGTTATACCAATAATAATAATTTCATTGTCTGTCTGTCCGTAACTTCCTGTTACGTCCGTAACTTCTTACATAAAAACTTTTTCTTTTCTTCTTTTTTCTATTTTTAAATTTTTTAAATTTTTATAAACAAATAAAAACTTATATTTTTGAACCTGCATGTAAAAGTACCGTCATTTTTGACTGGTTACAGCTAGTAGTAAATAATCAGCTTCGTCGGAGATTTGGATTCTTATGCATAACGAATTAATTTCATATATAAGAAGGAAAATAGATGAAATAAATAAAATCATTTAAAATTTTTTGAAATGTTTTTCTTCTTGAAAAATACGTGTTGTCGTCAGCGTACCTGGTAATCTAAATTATTCTTTAAATTTGCAGATAATTTTGGTTTAATTTTATTTTATTTTCTGCTTCATAAAATACTGGGAATATATATTATATAATATATTAAAATAGATGCAATAAAATAAAAAAGCAATTTGATCGGAAGTATAACAATAATATTACCAACATAGCAAAATCTGTATTTTTTTGCCAGTCAAATAACTGCTTTTTCCTTTACTAAAATACTATTTGTTACAATTGTTACATCCTGAATTGCTCTCTGCCATAAACTTTACTGTTTCTGTTCGTCGTTCAAGGCACATTCCTATTTTCTACGTAAAAAATTATAAAACTAATGCCGCTAAGAATTTGCCTATAAATTACCATAAAAGATTTTAAAAATTGTGAAAATATCTCGGACATATTTACTTAATTAGTTATTTTCCTCACCACCTCTTTAATCCTACAAAAACTACAATTTATTCTAACATATAGACATTCACGACATTATGCACCATCAACGCATATAATTGAATTATTTAACACCATGGCAAGTAGTTGTTAACTAACATTCTAGTCATTTTGAGATAATTAGATATTTGCATTTGAAAAATGTGTTTTATTGCTAATTCTAGATTAATTTTTATTGATTTATGTCACTAAAATATCAAAAAAGTGTTTAAAAAGTAAAAAAAAAACGCATTTATGCACAAAACAATTACAATATACTAATTGTAGTTAACAACCATTTTTTCGCCTCTGGAACTCATTTTTAATAGAATAACACCTTTTTAAAATTGGTAAAACATGAACATGAAACAACCCTTCAAATGCTATCCGTTTTTACTATTTATTATCCAAAATAACAAAATACCTGGCATGTAAACTAATAATACAAAACATGGTATGTACCATTTAAAATTATTGAAAAATAATATAATAATAGTCTTCAAATAAAAACAAATATTAGGTCCTTACATATGAAATTGGCGTTTAGTATGGGAGGAACATAAAGCCGATTTTTTTTTATTATAATATATTTATTTAATCAAAGTATGTACCATTGCTATCTATGCACTTTTGCCATCTCATAGGTAGTTCATCGATCCCTTTACTAAAAAACCATTCGGACGGGAATCAATAAAATCTTTGAAGGCGGTTTGGACTGCCCCATCGGAGTTGAATTTTTTCCTTTGCAAGAAGTTATCCAAATTTCGAAAAAAAATGGTAATCTGTTGGGGCAAGGTCCGGAGAGTACGGTGGATGTCTTAGACATTCCAATTGAAGCTCCTCTAATTTGGTAGCCGTCTGTTGTGCAGTGTGTGGTCTAGCGTTATCATGAAGCAGCAGTGGCCTAGAGCGATTAACCAGCCTCGGTTGTTTAGCAGCTAGCTTTTCCATCATGGTTTGCAGTTGCTGACAATAGACATCTGCCGTAATCGTCTGGCCAGATTTAAGAAAGCTGTAGTGAACGACACCAGCACTAGTCCACCAAACGCTCACAAGTAACTTTTTTGGAGTCAATTTTCCCTTGGGGCATGGTTTGGCTGGTTCGGCAGGGTTCAGCCATTGCGATGAGCGCTTCCGATTATCGTACAGGATCCACTTTTCATCACAGGTAATGATTCGATTTAAAATCCCTTCATTATTGTGCCGGTTGAGTAATGCAACGCAGCAGTCAACGCGCGTTTGTTGATTTGCTTCACTCAATTCGTGAGGTACCCACCTTTCAAGCTTTTTCACCTTACCAATTTGCTTCAAGTGGATTAAAACAGTTTTATCACTAACACCGCAGCCTGCAGCTAACTCGGATGTGGTTTGCGATGGATCCGCTTCCACAATAGCCTTCAATTCTTCATTATCAACTTTGGTCTCCGGCCGTCCACGGGGCTTGTTCTGCAGGTCGAAATTTCCAGAACGAAAACGTTGGAACCAAAAATGCACTGTGTTTTCTTTTGCGGCACCGTCGCCATACACATCATTAATCCTTCGAGCCGTTTCTGCAGCACTGGTGCCACGGTGGAACTCGTACTCGTAAATAACGCGATATTTCAAGTTTTTCATTTTGTAAACTGAGTGACGCAAAGAAAAAAAAAATTGAGAAAAAAACAAATGAATTATAATTTTCTAAACACAAATACATGAGTAAATAGCTGTAAAAATTTGGATTTGGAATTCCTAACCAAAGAGAAGATATTTGAGATCAAATTTGCCAGTACGGCAAAACGCCAATTTCATATGTAAAGACCTAATATATGTCAGTACTGGCAGTGTAAAATTTATGTTAACCATAAATATTCCAATGAAATGAAAAGGCAAGAATGATGGCATGAACATGTTATTATTGAAGATAACATGTTCTTCCCATTAGTAACTGATTTGATTTTTATGAAAAAGTGTAGTTAACATGTTCATCCCTATGATTTGAACATGTTCTAATTATTTTTAAGTTCTAAACTTATTTCCAATGGAAAGAGAGAACAATATTTAGGTTAGACGGCTTATTAACTTATTTTTGTCAAAAATGTTAGTTAACAACTTCTTGCCATGGGGTCTTCAAATAATTAATGAGTTTTAGAATATTTCTTCGATATCGTGTGGTAATTGGTACACTAGCCGTACGTCCGTGAAAAATCTCGGTCATTAGTGCGCGATCGTAGCATGTTACCGGAGCCATTGCGTGTTGCGCGCTGTTTGCGTGTCACACTCTAATTATCTAAATTTGTAATTTCGGCTTCATTCCAGCATGTTACGGACAGACAGCAAAATTATTGTATTTAGATGATTTTGTAATAATGCTTTTGTTAAATAAAAACTTCGTATGCATGTGCTGTATTGTATCACTACATATAAAATAAATTTAAAAAAACATGTTCGTATGTATGGTGACTTGTGCCAATCAATGATTAAATTAGACATTATTGTATCTATGTATTTCAATGACAGGATTCATTAAAGAAGAGTGCGCGCTCGTGCGTGCGGATATTTAAACCTTTCTCCTCTCGTAGGCTTCACTGTGCATACACACACACATACTCAAGTATCCTGTTCGCGCATGCGCCTGTTACTTGATTCTGATATACCCACAGACATGACAATAACGTTAAGAAATGTCAGGAGATCTATCAAAAGGTTGTGTTAATCTAAATAAACAAGAAGTTAAGTATTTAAAAAAACTGTTAACAAGTGCTGTGTTGTTGCTGCGTTGGAATAAAGATGAACAGAATGCGTATGGGCATTTTACGGCTACCTCAATGGTGTGAAAATTTCCGTCGCAAGATGCGCGTGCGTTTCGTTGCGCACTAAAATTTCACCCCAACAAAACAAAAAAAAACACGTAGGTATTTAATGTTTTTGGTTGTCTTCAATGTGTTTTCTAACGGAATCAATCGTTGTAATACGCCATTCAAGAAACAAATTCCACAAGAATGGGAACAAAAGCATTGATTTCCGAAACATGAGTTTTTTTCTGTCACACTGGTAACATTGAGAACAAAACTCGCGGTAAAACGAGTACAAAAGCGCGCGAAAACTCATACAAATAGACCGGCAACAACGCAGCGTCACCTCGGAACACGCCGCCATTTACAGCCAAATTGATAAACGAGCGGCTGGAGCATATTGAAAGCGGCCACAATCGAAATAAAGAAATGATTAATGCTTAGCGGTGAGTTACTGCGGACTGCTTTTCGGCGAAAACGCCTTCAAGCCGTTCGATTTGCAGCAGTTAGTTTTAATTGCGGAACGTAATGTTACTTTCCTAACTTACCACTTTCAAATAAGCTTCTGACGTTCTATGTAACGAACTTCATGACTGAATGATCATAGCTTCATAGCGAAGAAGACATGAGCGAAAGCTAGTTAAGATTTAGCACAAAAGAAGTCCTTTTTAATGTGAAAATTTTAGTGAATAGATGTATAGATGTCAACACAGATGTTTATTCAGGGTGTAACAGAGCTAGTCGATAACACTTTTATATTTATTTTTTTTATATTAGGAATCTCAACAGTACAATTTATTATAATGGCATAACGTATTGGGTAGTTGATAGACCAATTATAGAGATCCACGGCATGAAATATTAAGTCAAGCAATAAAGAAAACATATATTAAATAGAGGGATAGGAGTGGGAGTTAGAGGAGGAAGTGGAGTGAGGTGTATGGGATTGTGGCTGAGTGGAGTGTGTGTGTATTTTGTGTATAACGTATATGTATATAGATATGGAGGTATGTGCAAAGAGTGATGAGAGTTTGGCTGTGGTGTAAATACGATTTTTAAGAGCTGAGATGTTGGTATTAAATATATCAATGTCATTGAAGTGGTCATTGTATGCTTTGCATGTTAGCTGAATGAATGAGTTCTGTGCATAAGAGGTTCTGCTTATGGGTACATGGAAGAGCACGGACTGTCGGGTTCGCCTTGATGGAGCGTGGAGAGAAACCAGCTCCAATTGGCTGGGACAGTCAATATGTCCCTGAAGTAACTTAAAAAGTAGTATTTGATCAGCTCGTGCTCTTCTGTGTTCCAGGGTTCTCATGTTATAGAAATCCATTGCTTCCATATATGAGTCGAAATACATGCCGGATTTACCATCGAGGCGACGCAAAAACCTGTTCTGAATTTGTTCTATTCTCGCAATGTATGTTGTCTGTTGTGGATTCCAGACCTGAGATGCATACTCCAAGTGACTGCGAACGTAGGAATAATATAAAATTTTTAATGAGTGAGGATTTTTGAATTGTTTGCAGGTTCGAAGTATGAATCCCAGCATACAAAATACTTAACAGTGTTTAATTATGAGTTGAATATGTTCAAGTAACCATGACCATGATAAATAGTAATAGAGATATGTGACATCAAAATTTGCATTTTTTTCTCAATATTTCTAATTTATTTTGTATAAAATGTTGAACTATTACATACTCAAAATATTCTGAATAAATTACTTTCTTATAGTATTTTTGTTGATACAATTTTTTTTAAATAAAGCAGGTTTTTAAAAATGATCACTTCTCGAATAATCTCATCAGATCGGCGGCTGTTACTTATGAGGATTCTTCGTCGCATGAAGAAGGAAGAAAGAAAAAAGATGCGAAAGAAGTTTCTAGATTAATAAAAGAAAGAGACTTGTTCAAAGATACCGCGATAATTTATACGCTAGATGTCCCCAGACCCTTGAAAATGATAATAGTTTTTCGCAAGTTATTATTATGAATATCTTTTATGATTTATAGCAATCTTTTATGCTGAAAGTAATGAGGATATCTTAACAATTATCCCGTCATTTTATTCCGTTATAAATAAATAATCTTTCCAACGAGAATTATGCCAGACAGTCGATGAGACTATAAATAAATCTCTTACATACATATAGCGTAGTTATAATGCTGGGCCTTTGGGAAAATCCGTATATTCCCAACCTTTCCGTATTTGTTGAAAACCAATAAACGTTTATTGAAAACTAGCCTTACACCCGTGAAAAATCACGGGACATAATAATTGCAGGATTTTGAAGCTGAACATTCATGAATAGAAAACCATTTTTTTTATTGATTATTCGCTTCCACCTAAAACTAAATATAATAAAATAACGTAAAAATGTCATGACCATATAATTTCGATCTTCGCGTGTTGCTTGAGCTGCGCGCTGATTGCGTGTCACACTCAAATTATCTAAAGTTTAAATCCAAGCGTGTTTCGAATTAACGGACAGACAGACAACGAAATTATTACATTTAGATAACTCACAATCATCATCGCTATTATTTCTACAACTCCTGATAGATTTGGTCTCCTTAGTTATGTTTTTTCAGTTACGATTTCCGTAACTACTGTTCGATTATAAAGGGTGTCTCATACCTAGTAGCAAAAACTTTACATATGGATTCCTGCCTTGATAATGAGTCGAAATTTTTCAAGTAACCATGACCTAAGTGTGACATTCTTGTCTTATTGTTCTTTGTGCTGGGTTTCTTCCAATAAAAGATCTTGTAGACTCGTAATTTATTGGCGGTAAGAATACGTTTTGCAGATATACGGTGATAACAATGTACAATAGCGATCGGTCTCGATATAATGCTAAAAAGCCCTTTCACTCGCGCTGCTTGCCCTTATATCCATTTACCCTCTCTATCATGCTCTGTCCCTTTCGCGCGTCGCGACATACGTTCCGCAGATCCACTACAAATAGTTATGGAGATCTGCATTTTTTAAAAATATTTTTGACTTGTTTTTTGCAAAAAGTTGAACCATTATAGAAGTAACTTACATCGATTATGAAAAATTCATTCACTTTAATACAAATTGAATAAAATGATAATAATCTTGCAAAAATTGAAAATAGATTTTTTTACAAGGTTTTTATCATTTTACTTTAAATGTATTGAAGCGAATGAATTTTTCATAATCGATATAGGTTTCCGTAATGATAGTATAGAAGATAGATCTCGAATTATTTTATAATTTATCTATCCACTCCATAGAGAATATTTTTCAGATTAATATCGTCGTAAACTACAATTTTTTTTTGACAAACACAATGCACCGAATTGTTCAAATCCAACATCGCATACGCATGAACAACAATTCCTTTCAAACATCTCAGTCTTTTCAACAGAGGATTTTTGAAATATTTATGCTTAGAGATATGTAAAGCAAGAGAATGCCTTCCGAAGTTTCATCTCGCACGACATCTCTCGGGAGGCTGGAAAGCTCTGTAGTAACTACGGAACACGGCCATTATTGTCAAGTTCTGCCCGAGGAAATTCCTTTCGAAGTGTTTAGTTGGTGACACTGCGCATTGGTGCGCGGGTATTGTGTCGCTTTCCAATTAAAATATTTATTTCTTTTTCATATAAACGCTATAACCAAATTGCCTCAAATATAACAAGATACATTTTTATCAAAGATTAAAAAGTAAAATCAAAGGAAAATTGGTTGAAAATGTAAAGATCGAGTATCCCAGAAGAATATTAAAATACATTTTTATTGAGAACTGAAATATTTCATAGATCTTAATGACCTATTGTTTGTACATTGAAAGACAGTTAATCGTTCTCTGAAAATAAAATGCATGGAAGTGAAGTCTGGCATTAGCAAAAAAAGAACGAAAGTAGACGAATGCCTAGGTTCATCTTTGTTCGATGGAGAAATGAATGAACAAATTAGAAGCTTATGTAAAGCTGCCTGTAGTAGTAGATAGAATAAATAAAGGATAAGATGATTTGGTCATGTAGAACGTATGTTCAATTGATTTCTAGGTCTTTCTAATTATTTCCAAACAATTTTAGACCTAAGTGCAGCGGTACGATCACTCGAGTATGTATGTATTTTGCATCTTGATCAGAAACTGGTGGCAATGTAATCTTTATATGTAAATTTAAATGATACTGCCACTGTGCGGGCAAGTATCCTTGTACTCACTGGTCTTGGATGCTTTACATATCGTCTATGGATGCAGACTTCTATGTGTCTGCCAAAGTTGCTACGAAGCCATAGATTTTGCGCGGCAAACACAAAAGTTATGTATTTAATTTGTGCATACAATTTTGGGCGACTTTGTGAGTGTTTGTTGTAAGCAATATACCGAAAAGCACCTTCACGACGGTTCAGCTGGAGAAATTGATAAGCGATAACTTGCCATATCTAGAGAATTTCAAGTTTAAGACTAATTTCATTTCCCTGTAGAAAGTCCAGAATCGAAGTCAAAATCAAAGGATTTGCTCTGTCAGGCACGTTACAAACAAATAAACATAGTTATTTACACAAAATTTTTCCTACACGGGCGGGTAATTATTTATATTATATCAAATCACATCCAATAGAAAAAAGTAGTAAAATGAAAGTTAATGATTTACGTTTTATTTCGGAATAATGAACTAAACATGGTTCTGTATGCCTGATTAAGACGGTATAAAAGGTAAGATCATCTCTTTTTTTATTTGTGAACGGCTGCTAGTGTCTCTTTAACGGCACCGCTGATTTAATATTTTAATAAAAAAAATATTAACACCAAATTTAATATAATTAACAACCAATTAAATTTAATGAATAATCCATTAGTTAAAATATGTCCCATTTAATTGTCACTGTTAAACTCCACCCCTTTCCACCACCACAAATGAGGCCACACCCCCATCTTACAAATTTAATTTATGGAAGTTATTGTGCGTCCGTCCTGACGAATATATTGTTTAGTATCGAAACCGGAAGATATTTAAAGCAATCAGTGCGGTTTATACAAAGTTTGTTAGTTTTCTCAAATTAATAAGTATGCCCAACCACATATTTAACTGAATAACTTATTAATAAGTTATTTTAACTTTTAAAATGTTCTCAAGGTTTACAACCGTTCAGTTACTTTTTACTTGGATATTTCGCCGTGTATACATGTATTTTCAAGCGGACTTTTATTTTAATTTTATTTCTGAAGTTTAAGTTTTTGATAAAAGTATTCAACATTTAAAAGAACACTGTAAAGATATGCATAGTAAACGCGTAAAAAAATCGTATTAAAATATTGTGTAATTGATTTAAAATAACCATTGGCGTGCCCTTAAGAAGGATCGGGATACCGCGATGCGGGGCGGGGGTGGTGTGATTTTCCAAAAAACAGCCTTCGAATAAAGATCGCGCTGTGTAGTCAGGCCCGATACCCAATTATAACTGTAGGACAGTGGCACGGATGAGGCGCAAATAAAATTAAAAGTGACGCTCATGAAGATTTATAGCTCCCACGTGGCAGTGAAATACTTTATTTTGGTTTTATTCAGTTGTATGGTCTCCCCCTAAAATACTACATAAGTCATGCGTTGGTTGTATGTGAAAAAATAAATATTTATTTTAGAACATTGCAGGATAATGCTAATGTGTGCTATCTGGATTTCAATATAGAGCATCTTAAAATACTGAAATGTCTTCAAAACATGTGTATCCGTTTCATCTTCAACCTCAAAAAATTCCATCATACCTCACTTTTCCGCAATCTTCTTGATTCGAATTAATCCACATACCGACAGCGTCATAATAACTTTGTTTTATCTCTTATTTATAATGTCCTTTTCAATTCTCACTCAGCTCACTACCTGAAATCTAAAATCAAC
>JADDOH010023649.1:0-12293 GCA_016648135.1 Agrypnia vestita | reverse complement strand
ACAGATATTTTTACTTAGATAGTAAATTTTGTTGTGGTGGATAGAATTGTCCTCTTACGGCGCCCTGGACAAAACTTCGTGCCTTATATATGTAGCCAGAACAAACTTGTATGCCTTGTGTATGTAGCCAGGACAAACCTGTACGCCTTGTGTATGTAACCAGGACAAACATATATGCCTTCTGTATGTAGCCAGGACAAACCTGTACGCCTTGTGTATGTAACCAGGACAAATGAACATATATGCCTTCTGTATGTAGCCAGGATACCGTAAGAGGATGACTGTAGTCCACCACACTACGATACAATACTTTGTTGCAATTAGTATTTTTGCACTCTTGTGTATCAAAGGATATGGAACGGATTTTTATATTTGTTTTTACCTTCAAAATTCTCTGTGCAAGCCACGTAACTTGTTGAATTTTTTTTCTAATACGCAATTTATGTATTTTAGTGTCAAGTTGGGTTCTAAGCAGGACTCCAATTCTGTCTCCTGAAGCAGTGCTGGCGATGAATGACGCTTTGGTCGGTGCTCAAGGTCTATCCTGGGAGAACTACAGGCAGACCAGCCAGTCCGAATCTTCCTGCAGGGTCAACTGAGTACAGTTCTTCTAACGACAGGGGGTGCTACAATATCAATTCGTTGAATAAACAATGAACAAACTGCTGTGAATATTTATTATGTACTTTTTGTATTAAAATATCAAATAGAAATCCGAGTTATTTTATTAAAACATACCATATAGTTATTAAACGTCGATAGTTATTTAATATGAGAGTAGTATTGCGTCAGAAATAAGTACATCTGTTGGCAAAAAGTTAAGGATGTAAGTCAAATATGCAATATATTTTTCTACCATTATTAATGACCACGCACAATGACCAATTAAAAAAAAAGTATTTCTGACATGTAGTGACAAATTTCTTGGCGCATACAACATGACTTAAGAAATTTATAAGAGACATACATATATCTTCAGAGAGAATTTAACAGTTACGCTAGTCCGTATACCAGTAGATTATTCCATAACATTATATTCTTAATTTTAAGGCAATACCTACATGTTCTGCAAACTATTTTTTAGAGGATGTCTTATACCTGTGCCCTACATATTTTTACTGTTATTGGATGGCCGTCCAATAACTATATTTTATATAAATACTTTTATTTGTAAAATCCTGTGATTATTTATATACTTTATGCGCATTCTAGAGTAGGTAGGTATCCAATAACCGATAAACAGTTTTTTTAATTTTGTTTTAGCTTTATAAATTAAACATGTCGAAAAGAAGATGGTAGTAGGCGATAAATAAAATTTCAGAAGCAATGAAGTTATAACAAGAAAAATGTACATTGCGTGAAATTGCTTCAAAATGTGATATTCCAAGAACTAGTTAGTATACAATCAAAAGTCGGAAATGAGGAACAAATTTGTATTGTACAGATTGATTTTTTTTGTGCATCCCCCGGATATGACGAGATCAAAACATCAACACTCAAAATCATACAAGACACAGTAATACCCACCATCACAAGACTCATAAATAGACACATGAAACTCGGAATTTTCCCCAATGAGCTGAAAATAGCCAGAATAACCCCAATACACAAGAGTGGCAAAAAAGACGAAGCCAGCAACATAGCAAACCTCACTGTATTTAGTAAAATATTTGAAAAAGTAATACACAAAAGACTATTCGAACACTTGAATAAACTCAACATACTGACGAAAACACAGCACGGCTTTAAGCCCAGGCAATGAAGGCCAAAAATGAGCTCATGTTGGAACAAATTAGAGACAAGCTGATTTTTTGCCAGTTGTTAGAACCTAATTACAGGAGTATTTCCTCAACTATCCCCGCCCCTCCCCCTTGTGCTCTCTCCCCCACCCCCCCTTAAACATAAAATTCCAAGTTTTTGAGTTTCTGCTCATATCTCCGTCATTACTTTAAAAAAAAATTTTTTTTACCATTTTATTTCTTAACATCTATTCCTTAAAAAAGCTTATTTAACATTTTCTGTAAACATAATACTTTCATGAGAATTCAATAAAATACTTGAAATTTCCACTAAATAAAATTTCAAGCTTTTTAGTTATGGCCCATATTCCCTTATTATTTAAGAAAATTTCATTTTTTTTACCTTTTAATTCCTTAACATCTATTCTTTAAAAAAACTTATTTAATATTTTCTGTAAACATAATATTTCCATGAGAATTCATAAAAATAGTTAAAATTTTCATTTTAAAAAATCCGGTTTTTGAGTTACCGCTCATATCCCTTTAGTCCCAGGCAATGAAGGTTTTTTGTCGGAAGAAATTGGAGACAAGCTAAAATTTTACCAGTTGTTAGAACCTAATTGAGTAGTATTTCCTCAACTATCCCCCTCCCCTCCCCCTTGTGCTCCCTCCCCCACCCTCTCCCTAAACATCAATTTTTGAAGACTTTTTATTATCGCTCATATCTCCCTCATTATTTAAGCTAAATGAATATTTTTTACAGTTTTATTCCTTAACAACTAATCTTTAAAAAAGCTAATGGATCATTTTTTTTGTAAACATAACAGTTTTATGAGAATTCACTGAAATAGTTAAAATTTTCGCATTTTATATGAATTAATTCGAAATATATTATACGTATACCTACACACTTAATCATCATTAATTTTGCCATGATCGTCGTCCATTGGTGCATTGTGACATGAATAACCACTGCAGTGCTCGCACATATCTGAACAAAGTATCCTGACTTTCTACATCTGCAATGCAAAATATCATTTGGCGTTAAAGTTTTCAAAGAAGTCACTGGTTGAAGAACTTTTTTCTTGCTCCATTTTCATATACAGACTCCCACTTCCATCCCCATTCAGTAGCTAGTAAACTATTGTCTAACCATTTTTGGACTTGCAAGTAAACTCTTAGTACCTATGTGTTGTTAACATGCCTCGGTTGTGGGCGTAATTTTGCCAGATCGAAATTTGATCGTTAATTTGATTTTCTGTCAGATTCAAAAATTTAAAGTAAGGAGCTTCATTTAAGTTTGTTTGTCTATTGATTCCATATAGTCCAAGGGTAAATCTTTATCTTATAGCAATAGCTCTTTTGATATATTTTCTTGCAAAAATATTGAAGCTTGTCGATGAGCTCCAACCGAAGATTTCACCACTTCAACAGCTTTTATCTTATCTAACCCATAAAAGCATGATGTAGTATCACATCATCAACAAGAGACTTCTTCTAATTTTACTGTGCTGCTCGATCAAAAAATCAAAATGTAAAATAGTTTAGTTGAATCCTTGCTACCTTTTTGCTTACAAAAATAAATTTATTTTTTCTCTGGAGCCAAGGCCACCAATAAAGTCAACAAATCTGTATCAGATCCTACAACAACAACCTTCGTGTAATCCTTAAGCTTTTCTATAGCAAAATTCACTACATCTGCATCAGCATCATCTTCAGCGGTCAAGGTTAATATTGACCAAAATTTGCCACACTTCTCACTGTAAATAATTCTTTTGTTGTAAACAGCTCTAGCTCTCTTTCTGTCAGTTTAGAGTTGATTTCCATCATTTTTTGTAAATATAAATGGGCTGATTTCTCATAAGGTAAGTGCCTGTAAGTGTAATCTGACAATACACTTTAGCCCACAACTTTCAAGTCCACTTTCTTCCATGATATATCCTACAGAGCCCATAAATGAAATAAGGAGGTAAAAACCCCCTAGCCTTACAAATTATCTTAGCGATTTCGCTATCAATTTCTGCAGAAGCTACAATCTCGGACGCCTTCAAAAACAAGGATTGGTCAAAAGTGACCCAGAAAGCCAAATGTAGCTTGTAGGGAATAAAGTTGTTATTGTGGAATCGGAAATATTCATGGCAGCTTTCATTTCGCTGTAATCTTTGACATTAATATTCTTCAATCCCCTAAGTACATTTTTCTTTGTGTACGCTCGTATCCTTATACTATCAGGGGCTTTAAATGATCCAGAGTATTGCTTTTTAATCTTCACTTAAGCTTCTACTTTGGTAGCTGGTGCAATAAATGGTTTCTATTGCATTCCACCTATAGTGTGAAAAGTGTTTAGGCCATTCAATGTTCGAATGTTGACATCAGCGTTGTCAAAAACATGTTGGAGAAAGGCACCTTAATTTACTTTTGGCGATCCTGTACTTATCAATTTATTGATAAGTACAGGATCGCCAGGATCAACTTGAGGCCAAAGGACTAGATGTGCGAGAGTCGATGGGCCATCTGCCACGCATTGTAATATATGATGTCCCACGTGAGCAGGACGAATCCAGCCTACTAAAAGAAATATATAACAGTAACCTCAGTGGAAAGTGTGAAGTCTCCGAAGAGGAATTTATTAAAAATACAAAGCGAGTAATGATGTTTGGTCGGCGTGATGGCCCCTCTGTTAATTGTGTATACGCTCTAACGCCGAAAGCCAGATCGATTATCATCGACTCTGGTCACTGCTTCATTGGCTGGAACGCATGCAGAGCACGAGACTACATTGGCGCCACTCGATGTTTCAAATGCCAGCTCTACGGCCATATCAGCAGGGCGTGCAAGGCTGCTAAAGAGACCTGCAGACACTGCGCCACTGAGGGACACAATGACGAGCAATGCCCGAATAAACAGGCCCCCGCCAAATGTGCGACGTGTACGCGATTCAACAAAATGGCGACTCATCCAACGGGTGACCGGACATGCCCGGCATAAAATGCGGCAGTGGAGCTAGAGTACAAGAAGACCAATTATGGCTAGACGCCTGGGATGCACGGTCCTGCAGATAAATGTCGGCAGGTCGCGTGCTGCCACCCTCGAGGTGCAACAAGTTCTACGTAAATATGACTCACCGATGGCACTCATCCAGGAGCAGAATACCTGGCGTGGCAGAACACCGTATATAGAGTCTCCGCTGATTATGCTGGAAAAGGGTCCCATGCCGGGTGCTGGGATCCTTGTAGACACAGCTATCCTAAAGCCGCTTTACCTCGAACACTTATCAAACGAATATCGAACGTGTACTAATATCAACTTAGGCGGTTCTGAGCTTTACATAATCTCAGTATATTTTAAATACGGTGACCCTATCGAGGTACACGCCCGGGAGCTGGCTCGATGTCTGCACGAATTGAAAGGGAAAATGGTGATAGTTGGAGGTGACTTCAATGCACGCTCTCCTCTTTGGGGTGACCGTTGCCCGGATGGCCTCGGTGATGTGCGCAGGAGCACTGTTGAGGATCTCATTGCCTCAACAGGGCTCCATATTGTGAACACTCCTGGGCATATGAGCACGTTTCACAGCGCCAATGGGGAGAGCTGGATTGACATCACATTATGCACTAATAATGTAGTCGGGCTGATTCGGGACTGGAGGGTGTCGGACTGCGAGGTTGCTACCGAGCACCGTCTGATATCCTTTAGAATCGATAAAAGCCCCCCCGACATTCCCAGAAATGAAAGAAGATTCCGAACAAGGAACGCGAACTGGGAAGAGTTTGAGATTTGTTTGAAAGAAGAATTACGTGACTTATACGAAAGGTGCATAACTGAACCATCCCGGGTAGGTGATTGGTTTAATGACGCTGTTGTCAGGGTGGCTGACCGATCTCTTGGACGCACCAGACCAGGTAAACCAACCAAGGCCCCTTGGTGGACAGGTGAATTATACAGATTACGGGCCGTTTATCGTCGTGCATACCGTCGACGCGGTGCGTTGAGACGTGGTGATATAGATGCTGTTGGGAGGCAAGCCTTGTCTGAGGCTCTGAGAATAGCACGTTCCGAATATTCTGCTGCTATAAGAACGGCAAAAAGAGAATCCTGGACAAAGTGGGTCACGGAGATGGGAAACGCCGATCCTTGGAAGATTACAGGGCTCATTGGCGGTGCCGGTAAGGGGTCGGCTCGGGTACTCTCCGGGATACTCCTTGGAGAGTCAACCACGACTGGCCTCGCCGACACCGTTAGAGGACTTCTGGACAAACTGGTTCCGCGGCATGACGCTGGGCGGGATACCGACCATCATAGGCAAGTCCGATTGATGGCTGGGGTCCCATCCAGTCTCATGCTGAATGACTCATGCAGTGATCCGCCCTTGGTAACGGTGGCTGAGGTTGACAGCGTTATAAGGAACCTTGGTGCGACGAAGGCTCCGGGCGTGGACAGGATCACCGGTGTGATTATCAAACAAGTGTGGAAGATTGCCAAACCAGAGGTGGTATGCATGTTTAATGCGTGCATAGGTGCGAGAACGTTTCCAGCATCTTGGAAGGATGGCCTGCTGTGTGTCATCCCAAAAAACAACGGTAAACTGCGGTCAGACCCAGGAGCGTATCGGCCTATCACGCTCCTTCCCGGTATCGGGAAGGTGTACGAGACTCTGATTCGCAACAGGCTTGAGATAACACTCTCGCCTGCCTGAGACCGGCAGTTTGGCTTTGTTAGAGGGATGTCCACGGAGCACGCCATTTTATATACACAGGACTGGGTTGGCAATGTGTCCACGAAGTACGCTATGGGTGTTTTCCTGGACATATCCGGAGCGTTTGACAATGCATGGTGGGATATGATCCTGACCAAGCTGAAGGTGAGGCTGTGGCCTAGGTATCTCTTCGAAATATTGAAGAGCTACCTAAGTGGCAGACACGCTACCTTGAGCTATGGCGGGACAAGTGTCACCAGAGACACGGATATGGGCTGCCCACAGGGCTCTGTGCTCGGCCCAACTCTGTGGAAGATTCTCTTTGACGATCTCCTTCTTCTGCCTTTGCCATGTGGTTGCACACTGATCGCATACGCAGATGACGCTCTGCTACTGGTGTCTGGTGAGAGTCGGCGCGAATTAGAGCGTAGGGCGAACAAGGCACTTGGAATGATCAGCGACTGGTGCATAAGAAACAAGCTGACTCTCGCGCCTCAAAAGACTGTCGCCATGATGTTACGGGGTCGCTTCGAGAGGGACCCGATAATAAAATTGAACGGACAAAAAGTTAAATTCGAGAATATAGTTAAGTACTTGGGTGTCTGGATGGACACGTCGGGCTCCTTCCTGGCGCACGTCAAGGCGGTGTCTGAAAGAGCCTCAAACTTTTTATTATCGGTCAAACGTGTCAGTGTTGCGGACTGGGGACTGAGGTCTCCGGCGGTGCGCCGGATATATCAGGCGGTGTACGTGAGTCAAATCACGTACGCGGCCCGTGTCTGGGCGCACCGTCTGGACACTCTGGTCATATCGTCGGCCCTGAATCGAGGACAGCGAATTCCTCTACTTGCCCTGACTGGGGCATATCGGACAACATCGAGTGCAGCGTTACCTGTGTTGGCCGGCGTGCTGCCGGCTGACTTGCAGGTAATAGAGGCCAAGGCTCGGGGCTCTCTGAGGCAAGGGCTGGATATTGAACTATATGGTGAGATATTCAGCCCTTCGGATACTAGATACCGGGAACTGTGCGAGAGGGTTAGAACGGTTATGTTGCGAAAGTGGCAAGAGAGATGGGACGCGGCCACCCAGGGGAGATGGACTTACTCCTTTCTCCCTAGAGTTGCCGCATGCGACATGGGCAAGGAGGGTCCTCCGGAGCTTGACCACTATGCTATGCAGCTCATCGCGGGCCATGGTGAGTTTAGGAGCAAATTGTTTGATCTTGGACTCGCTGAGGACCCGTGGTGTGCTTGCGGGCGTGTGAGACAGACTCCGGGGCACATTCTTTGGGAGTGCTCGATGCTGAATGACGCGAGAGAGGAGATGCTAAGCGAGTTGGAAGGAGTGGGGCATCGTTCACCTAGGAACGATGACCTCATTAAAAAAGGTAATAATCTCAGACTCTTTCGAGCCTATGCCCGGACGTGGATGTCGCGCTGGGATCTGCTTCGTGGGTGAGCTATCTGCTATGACCGTGGATCCTGCGGGCGTCAAGAACTGAACTCCTATCCTTTTGTATGCGTCCCTCCCTGTTGGGAGTGTCGTTTAAATCCAAAAAACCCACATATCCACTGTCCCTTCCACCAGATCCTTCTCTCCAACTTCTTGTGTGACGGCTCCACTGTCGTATGCTTTGTGTATCACTACTCTGCTTCTTTTCTAACCTGTTTTTATATCTTAATTTTCTTTTCTTGGATAATTTATGATACTATTTTGTTGCTATTTTTGCTTATGAATTTAACCTGTTTTTTTCCTCGCTTATACTGTTTTATGTTACTATTTTGCTATCTTCTTTTTATTTTGATTTTGTATTTAACCTGATTTTATTTCTATTTTTCTTTGCTTTTGTTTTTCTACTTCTGATTTTTATGCCGCTGCACAAATCTATTTCTTTTATATGCTTTTAATTTTCTTGTATTTGATTTAATAAAGAAAGTTCTTGGTGGAGGGGACAACGAATGGGTTTTTTGCTGCCAGAACCTTGCGGCGTTCGCCCTATACATGGGCGCCGCACGGGGATGGCTTTAAATAAGAAAAATGTCAACCTGGCGACGCAAGAGTAGGGCCGATATGGGAGCCGTCGGCTCATAGAACGGCCTTGGGAAAGTGGTGGGTCCCCATTCGTTGCACAGTAGTCTGTTTTTTAGAGGGAAATGACATTTTGATAATGCTTTTACAAGATTATTAAAGATTCAACAATTTTGTTTTCGCCAGATAACGATATAAAGTGATTTGGTTCCATTTGTCGTGTTTTTTCCAATCCCCATCCCTCGATGCGGTCCTGCAGTTTTGCCCTAGGAACATCAATTTCTGACAAGTCGGCCGCCCCGGCCGACCACTGGATTTTGTAGAAAAAATTGTCCCAGCAACCGGCCGCACGAGTTTACACATAAAAAATGTCTGTTTTATCATTTTAACTCGTAAATTTAGTTCATGTTTTTGCCGATAAATGCTACTTATACAGTGCAAACAAATAACTTCTACTAAAAGTTTGAAAATTTTCGTAACGACGTTTCCAAAAAACCAGAATCAAAATTGATAGCTCATAACCACCGGCATTTTTTTTTGTGTCTACTTAAATGATACCTAAAATAAACGCAAGATGGTGCAGTTTTGTGTTTCTTTCGCGGAATAGTGACAGACTTCTTACCATTCAAAAATATTATTGAATTATATTGCGAGTGACAAGTTTATTCAAGTTGAAGTAATTGGTGGCCGACTACTGAAGGTGGCCGGAACACTGGCGAAATCACCCTAGCTCTTTTAGATCAATTGATTTATTTATATAATTGATGTAGCTGTGATTCCAATTTAAAATGTTGTAAAATATTCAGTTTGTTTAAAACTACAGAATATTACGTTTTGTATAATCAAAATATCGTCATCACGTGTCGGGCGGCGCATCTCCTCCCCCCTCATTCTCCGCAATAATATTATGTAGTAGTGATGTAACGAATGTCATTTTTCGAGCA
Organism: Agrypnia vestita; assembly: GCA_016648135.1. Classification (NCBI taxonomy): domain Eukaryota; kingdom Metazoa; phylum Arthropoda; class Insecta; order Trichoptera; family Phryganeidae; genus Agrypnia; species Agrypnia vestita. The sequence goes on along the minus strand of JADDOH010023649.1, from coordinate 2,886 downwards.
CTCTCGAACGCGAATGCGAATGCGAATATCTGCTATCGACATTCGCGAATGCGAATGCGAATACGAATATTGTTTTTTTTTTAATTTGGCGCCAATTATGTAGGCGCGTTCCGTTTGCATCTTGTTCCGAGAATTTCCGAGTGATCTAATAGAAGCATATAGAATAATTTTGTTTTTGTTTGTTTAATGTGTTTTCTTATAAAACATAAATTATTTATAGTTTGTAATTGAAGAACATTACTTTTGTTTGATTTTTGTTTTTAGTTTCGTTCAAGAAGATGATTACCTAACATTAAAAACTTATGTAAAGACTGATAAAAGTTTCAGAGAAGAATTTGTTTTTGTTTGTTTACATTGAATTAATATGTTTTTTGTTTTCTAAGTTCTAATGAGAAGTTAATTGTTATTTAGTAGTGATCTGGAATCTTAAACTTTATTACCCGATGTAGAAGTAGATGGTAAATAAATAATACCAAATGATAAAGTGAAGTGAAGACTGATAATGTGATTACGAGGTAAAGTTACTTTTTCTAATAATAAATAAATAAGAAATTAATGTTTTTTTTATTAATCTAATATTATGTTTTTTTCTGATGTTCATATTCGCAAAACATTCTCTCGAACTTTGCGAATGCGAATATGCAAAAGTATGCGAATATTCGCGAATGCGAATGAGAATATTCGTTACATCATATTATGTAGCTTCTCACCAAACGGAGCACTATGCGCACAGGAAGATCGCCAAAATAAGATAATAATAATAAAAAAACGCATAATTACACGTTCTCCCCTATAAAGGGTTTAATGCAAGTAATAGTAAAAATATGATCCTCTATTTTGCATCGGGAATATTTGGCAGTATACAGGAGTTGTAGGCGTAATTTCCACTGGACATGGTCGCTGTGGTGTGGGTAACAATTCCATAAATCATCAGACAGCGAAGTTATCTTCAGCGATGAGGGGCGATAGCACCGCTATCATCGCGGCTGATCGCGAGAGCGGAGGCGATAGGGGGCGATACATAACCGTCTGCAGCAGTCCAGGGCCACCACTCTCCAAGTCGCCTCACCGCACTTCCAAGTTCCCCGCTCCGAATTCTCTTTGAAAAGGTAATTAGTTATATTATTTATTTTTGACCGTGGCCAGCGCATGTAACATTGAGTCGCTTGGTATAATACTTTTCTTAGATTTTGCAGTCAAATAATATTGCGAGATTTATTTTTATAAAGAGGTACGTTATTGAATTTGTTGATGATTATATTATTATTTTATTTTTTGGCGCTAAGATTTATTCATATAATGACTGCTCTATATTAATATTCTTGCACATACACTGTAACTACTGGAAGAGTACTGTCTGCTGTATACTAGTGTAGCAGGCAGGACATCAAATGTTGTGTTTACTTGGCTGCCAAGACCCTCAGCAATAATGATGCATCGTCATATATACATGTTTGTAAACACTATAAAATGTTTACCATCTGTAAATGTGTAAACAAAAAAGAAATAAATTATTATTATTATTTGCTACAAAAAATAGTGACCAATGAATAATCCACTTTTAATTTAAACGTACATATTTGGTTATCTTTAAATATAGTTTTCTGGTTATTGAGACCCATTTTAAGATTTGAGCCATTTCACGTCTACTTTTTTGCTCGTTTTATTGCCCTCTCGTTGTTTTTCGCTTTATACTATATTATTTTAATTTTATTATTTCGATTTGGAGCTGATTTGTCCCAATTCTTTTATTGTACAGTGTGACCCATAAGTAGCGCAAAGGTAGAGTTAAACGAATTAACTATAACAGATTTTATGATACTATCTATATTAATTAATTAGTTATACGGGTATAGATTTTGTTTGTTCCGTGCAGATTGTGTCTAGTAAAGCAACTACATTTATTTTTTACACGTAAGAATATATCAAAATAAATAAATTAAAAAATAATAATTGCAAGTGCATTAGAAATGTTGACCACCGACCTTACCGAGCATTTGTGATGCCACAACTTTGGTTGCTGCGGGCTGGGTAATGCTTTCGGTCCTGCACTTTGAGCGTGAAAGGTCATATTCAATCAGAGGTATTCCCTCTCCTCTTTGTATTCAATATTTTTGCCCATTTGAGAATTTAATTTATTTAAAGCTCTTTCTTAAAAAAAAATATTTTGAAATTTTGCGTTTTGTCTTTCAGTGGTTGGATCTAATATTGCGTGTATTACGAGGGCGTTTTATCTCGTGGATTTTTTGTCGTTGGAACGAATGTCCGTGGAACCATCATATAGACAGTTTTCAATTACAAACAAGTGAATAAAAAATTGTAGACATGCTTTTAATATGGGTTATCAGTTTTGCCGCGAGAAGTGAAGGAATGGCACATGAGTGTGAGAGGCTGATTGCAGAAAACACTGCGGATACTGCGCATCAACACTCTTTGGAACCGTGGCATAATTATGTTGCACGCTCATTTTTTCAAACCATTTTTTCTAAAACAAAGTTATTATGAGATATTACATATGTCGGAACAAAATGTAAATTCGATAAATTAGGCTTATGTTGAATTTAGATTTATAATATCTTAGCTTTGGTTTAGAAGAACACGGGTCGAGTAAATGAACGTGCAACATGATTATGCCGCGGGTTCAGGGAGTGTTGGTGAGCAACATCCGCAGAACTTCTTGTAATTAGCCTCTCACGGTCCTGCGCCATTCTTTCACCTTAAAAGCATGTCTTCAAAAATTTTTTTGATTCGCTTGCTTTAAACTAGATTTAAATGTGTTCCAAAGTTTTGTTATCATATATAATTTTATTTCATTCTTCATTTCATCTTTAAGTACAAGTATGTACAATAGAATTATTCTTATTTTATTCTTATCTCTTCCCTTTT
>JADDOH010023648.1:0-17442 GCA_016648135.1 Agrypnia vestita | reverse complement strand
AAGTACATGTGCTTATCCACACTGGAAAAAAACTTTTTTCATGTTCGCAGTGCAATTATTCATGCAATACAAAATCACTCTTAAAAAGTCTTTCTCTTACGCACTCTGATGAAAAATTGTTTTCATGCTCGCAGTGCAATTTTTCTTGCAATCATAAGTCAAATTTAATAGTACATGTGCTTATCCACACTGGAAAATAACTTTTTTCATGTTCGCAATGCAATTATTCGTGCAATACAAAATCACTCTTAAATAGTCATTCTCTTACGCACTCTGATGAAAAACTGTTTTCATGCTCGCAGTGCAATTTTTCTTGCAATCATAAGTCAAATTTAAATGTACATGTGCTTATCCACAATGGAAAAAAACTTTTTTCATGTTCGCAGTGCAATTATTCGTGCAATTGAAAGTCAAATTTAAAAGTACATGTGCTTATCCACACTGGAAAAAAACTTTTTTCATGTTCGCAGTGCAATTATTCATGCAATACAAAATCACTCTTAAAAAGTCTTTCTCTTACGCACTCTGATGAAAAATTGTTTTCATGCTCGCAGTGCAATTTTCTGCAATCATAGTCAAATTTTAAAAGTAACATGTTCTTATCCATCACTGGAACAAAACTTTTTTCATGTTCGCAGTGCAATTATTCATGCAATACAAAATCACTCTTAAAAAGTCATTCTCTTACGCACTCTGATGAAAAATTGTTTTCATGCTCGCAGTGCAATTTTTCTTGCAATCATAAGTCAAATTTAATAGTACATGTGCTTATCCACACTGGAAAATAACTTTTTTCATGTTCGCAATGCAATTATTCGTGCAATACAAAATCACTCTTAAATAGTCATTCTCTTACGCACTCTGATGAAAAACTGTTTTCATGCTCGCAGTGCAATTATTCTTGCAATCATAAGTCAAGTTTAAAAGTACATGTGCTTAAGCACACCGTATAAAATCCCATACCTTAACCTAACATACCTTAACGCACATAAGAGAGAAACTGATATGCTTGCAGTGCAATCCAAAGTCAATCTTTAGAGTACGTTTACTTTAGCACACTGGTGAAAAAGTTTTTTGTCTTTCACAGTGGACTTACTCGTAGTCACAAATCACACTAAAAAATAATATACTCTCACACACTGCGAGATAACTTTTTTATTGTTCACGGTGCACTTATTATACCTGCATTCAAAATTTGAATTGACATGAATAACAAGGTATATTTTTATTAGATGTACTTTTTAACGAACATTCTGTATATTGGAAAAAACTTATTGAATTTTTTATTTTGTTTAGATCACAAGAATATTGTATATATTTTAAAATATAAGTAAATTTTCCAAAGCAAACTGTTTACTTATTTCAATTTTTATATTATGCTTATAAAGGCATTAAAGTCTTGAAAATACGGTGAGTATATAAATACTTAAAATTTAAATCTATTTATGAAATAACATTTTGAGGGATATTTTAGTTTACAAACATATTATATGGTATAAACAATAATACAAATTCATGACTAAATCATTTTTAGTTTCTGGGTAACACCGGCTTGTCCGAATAAGTCCGTCATAGCGGCCCTCGAGTCCAGTGGTTTTCTACGCGAGGAGTTCCGAGACCGATTTCCACTGGGGTCATAATACAGCTGTGCGATTATGGGCCGGTTGTTTCAAGTTGGATTAAAGTAAGCGTTATTTTAAAACATAGATGTTTACGTTCTCCACCAATCAGACGATCCGTTTTCGTAAAAATCTTTGCTTTAATCGACCGCTTACTTTGATCGAACTTGAAACAATCGGGCCTTAATCGGTCTTAAATATTTTTACCGGGGCCTTATAAGATGTTACATCGTTTTAAATTTTAATGAAATAGATACTTTCATTGTAATTGTTAGAATAAAAGTAAAGGTATCCATCGCATCCTGTATATACCAGCATAAATATGAATTTGCAACACTTTAACTGTTTTATAATCGATTCGTGAATGCGTGACCGGAATTAATTAACCATTAATGTAATGGTTGGATGCGAGTTTATTTATTTATTTAATTCGGTCATCCAACAGGGAGAAACACTTGTATCGATACGATGAAATACAAAAAAAATAGTTAAGTGTCTTCGACAATTATAGGATAACACAAATCACACACAAATAGGACATAATCAGAGATAAGTCAATTTGACAATGACAGATAAAACATCATTTAAACAATTGTTCCAAATTTAGCTTTAACATAGAAATAATCAGGGAGGGGGACGAGCTTCTAGCTTCCGCCTCACCATATGACGATACTCTTCATATTTAGTGTTAAAAATATCCATTGAATTTAAGAGGCAATTTTAATCCGAGCACATGCGTGGAATGGGAGAGGGCTTCCTACTGTTGGTCTGATAAATTGGAAGGGGAAAGAGGTACTTCTGTCTGGTAGGTCGGAATGGGATTTTGAAAGCCAGCAAGCTGGTGATTTCAGGAGAATCAATAAGGTTATGATCTACTTGGAAAAGAAAGGATTGATTTGACAATATTCGCCTGTTTTCTAGAGTTTCCAATTTATGAAATTTTATTGAGTCCAAATAGTAAAATTTCAAATTAAATTTGTAGTTAATACGCTTAAGGAATGTTTTTTGAACGTTTTCGATTCCGTTAATTTCTTATTAGTTTCGTGGCTTCATACTCTATTTAATAAATGTTTGAAGGAGAACCATACCCCTTTGGATTGGAGGAGAGCAGTTATAATGCCCCTGTACAATGGTAAAGGGTTGAGAATGGAATGCGGGAATTATAGGGCAATAAGCCTTTGAAGCTCGGTTGGCAAACTTTATGGAAGAATTTTGATAGAAAGAGTAAGGTCGATGACGAAAGAAAAGGTATGGGACGTGCAAGGGGCCTTTGTGGGTGGAAGAGAATGTATGGATCAGATCTTCTCTCTGCGAGTGTTGACGGAAAAGTTTTTTGCGAAAAACTAAAAACTATTCTGTGCATTTTTCGATCTGCAAAAGGCTTATGATAGAGTTATAATAGGAAATTTATGGAAGGTACTTTTTGGTTACAAGGTGAACAGTAAACTTATACACGCCGTTGCATCCCTTTACGAGGGGAGTACTGCGTGTGTAAGAATCAATGGATCATTCACACCATGGTTTGATATAACAAAAGGTGTCAAACAGGGTTGCGTAATGTCTCCATGGCTGTTCAACTTGTATATGGATAATTGAAAGAACTGGAATGTATGAATGTAGGAGCGAAAACGAGTAATTTGATTGTATGCTGTTTACTGTACGCGGATGATGCAGTATTACTGGCAAATAGCGAACAAGACTTACAAAGTCTAGTAAGCAGGATGTATGGTGTATGCAAGGAAAGTGACCTTATTATGAATGTTAACAAGTCGAAAAGTGATGGTATTCGAGAAGGAGGAAAGTAAGACAACGTGTAAAATACTAGTAGGCAATGAATGTTTGGAACAAGTAGATGAGTTTGTGTACTTGGGAAGTATGTTCGATAGAAGAGGGAATGTTGAGAAAGATTTCGAGAGGAGAGTGACTGCGGGGAATAGGGTGAACGGTGCTTTGAATGCAACAATTTCTAATAGAAATATGTCTACCGAAGCAAAACTAACGGTACATAATGGTGTTCTGGTACCGACACTAATGTATGGAAGTGAAGCCTGGAGCTGGCAGAAGGGGAACGAAAGTAGATTGAATGCAGTAGAGATGTGATCCCTTAGACGTATGTGTGGCAAATCCATATATGATAGAGTAAAGAATGAAGATATTAGGAATGAATGTAAAGCTCATCGTAACATGATTCATAGAATAAAAATAGGGTCGCTTAGGTGGTTTGGGCATGTTGAGCGAATGGATGAGGAAAGAATGGTAAAAAAGATATATAATGCAAATGTTGACGGTGCCAGTAAGACAGGGCGACCACGGAAGACGTGGCGTGACCAGATTAAACAGATACTGGAAGATGGTCCTGTTAGAAGCCTCAACAACCGTCGAGCTTGCATGAGAAGATGTATGAATGTAGATGAGGCGAAAGTTGTATGCCAGGACAGAAGAGTATGGCGCTCTATCCTCTCTACCTACCCCCACGGGGAAACGGCGTGATGGTAAGTTAGTTAGTTAGTGAATATTAAATTTATTTGTGGGTGACCATATTGTTGAGCAAAATTCGAGGTGAGGTCGAATATAGGTCGAATTATGTAGTCTCGTAAATGTACTTATTTGCCTGAATGGTTTGCCAAGATGCATTATAAAGCCGGACATTTTGAACGCTTTACTGACAATCGCATCAATGTACCGGTTGAAGTTCATTTTGGAGTCTAGCAACAATCCTAAGTCCCGTATCTCGTCCACATCCCTGACCATATCATTACCAATATTATATTCATATACAATACGATTTATTTTGCGGGTGAAGGAAATTTTATAACATTTTGTATCAGCCTATTCGTTTCACAGTAACCTGACAGTCTCTCGAGATCCTTTTGCATTTTTTGGCAGTCGGGTTCGGATTTTACTGACATAAAAATTTTCATATCATCAGCGTATGATAAAAAATTACAATTTATAAAACATTTATGAATATGAATATCTAAAATATAAATATTAAACAGCAAGGGTTCGAGATGTGAGCCTTGTGGAACACCCGAGGGGGACAATCTTGTATTCTGATTTAAAACCCTCGATGCAGATAGATTGTAATATCTTATCTAGGTAAGAACTAAGCCATCTGAGAAGATCTCCGTGAATCCCCATCATGAATCCCAAACATGTTTGTTAACACAGAACGCTTTTTAAGAAATCCATGTTGATGATTGTGAATGTTCCTTAGTATGTTTGTGTTTATGTTATTATACACAACTAGTTCAAACAGTTTAGAACACAGATAATATTGAAATTGGTCTATAGTTCTTAATGTTATTCCTCGATCCGGATTTATGGATGGGTACAATGATAGCTTCCTTAAATTTAGTCGGAAAGCGACCTTCGTTCATAGATTTGTTGAATAACATAGTAATGGGTAAGGATAGTATTGGTGCACATTGTGATACAAAATAGGGTGCGACATCGTTCCTGCCAGCTCCTTTGGTAGTATCAAGGCGCCGCAGGTATTTCAAGGTTTCCTTCCGTTAAGTGAAACGCTACCTATAGTGTCATAATTAATTACGAGTGTATTTAAGTTTTCATTAAAATATGAATAAGATTGGGTGCTATCAGAATTATCTGTAGGTATTTCGAACGTCGATTAAAAATAATTTTGGAAAAGGTTGCTAATGTCATATTATATCGCACTGAGAACATGAAAATAGTTTTTCTCCAGTGTGGGTAAGAGCATGTCTTTTTAAGCTTGCCTTCCGATTGCAAGAATAATCGCACTGCGAACATGAAAAAAGTTTTTTTCTCCTGTGGGAAAGAGCATTTCTTATTAAGCTTGACTTGTGATTGCAAGAAAAATCGCATTGCGAACACGAAAAAAGCCTTTCTCCAGTATGTTTAAGCACATGTACTTTTAAACCAGACTTCTTATTGCACGAATAATCGCACTGTAAACATGAAAAAAGTTTTTCTCCAATGTGGGTAAGAGCATGTATTTTTAAGCTTGATTTCCGATTGCAAGAATAATCGCATAGCGAACATAAAAATAGTCTTTCTCCAGTGTGCTTTCGCACGTGTACTTTTAAATCAGACTTCCAATTGCACGAATAATCGCACTGCGAATATGAAAATAGTTTTTCTCCTGTGTGGGTAAGAGCATGCATTTTTAAGTTTGACTTCTGATTGCATGAATAATCACACTGCGAACATGAAAATAGCCTTCCTCCAGTATGTTTAAGCACATGTACTTTTAAACTAGACGTTCTATTGCACGAATAATCGCACTGCGAACATGAGAATTGCCTTTCTCCAGTGTGGGTAAGAGCATGTTTTTTTAAGTTTGACTTCTGAATGCAAGAATAATCGCACTGCGAACATGAAAATACATCCTTCCCAGTGTGTGAATCCTGCGCTCGTGAATCCTAAAGGAAGCTTTCTGCGTGCTCGTGAACGGGCAATGAGAAAAGGAAAACACCTTCTTACCAGCGGGAGTAAGTGTGCACCTGCTTGAGTATTTTTTAGGGTTGGAAACTGTCTTCAATTCTGGCTGCTCCCCAGGGACAGGTGAAAACACAGTTGTATTTTCAAAACAATAATCGAGTGTTCTCTAGGGATCTGCAATATAAATATTTTTGTTATAACAAAAGTGTTTCATATTTTTAATACAGTGCGGTTTACATTTTTTACGGCCATAATTCAAACGACAAATGCTTTTAAAAATTCAGTCAGATTTATGGCGGAGATTTATATTGATAACTGTTGAATGTGGGCAAGTTATGTTTATTTGTAAATATGTAAATAGCAGTAATCAAAAAGTAATTCAAACAATAAATCCTACACGTAAAATTGGGCACGAGGGAGCATTGCTTCGATGGGTGCCTCGTTTGCTCTCACTAGAATAAAAACGAAATCGCCTGACAACTTCGGAGTAGTGTTTGGACATGTTTAACCTTTCAGCGGTCGCGCGCAGTCTCTAAGTCCGCAGCGAACTTATTTTTGTAATTTAACGCAAACTATGAACAACAGATGATTGCGCTTCCGTTAAATTGACGAAAGGGGGGGGGGGTAAAGTACTGCCCCTCAGTTTCCCTGTGATAGTGTTTGCGGTCCCAGATTCCGCGCACGACTCGTTGTGTACTAGAAAATTCCTTGGAATGAAATTGAAGCCTAAGTGAGTATTTGTATTTTATTACTTAAAAAATACTTTATTTTACCTAAAATATGTCTTGTATGTATATTTATTTATATGTTAGAAGGAAGAGTGTATTTAATCAGACAGTGAACTTAGTGGCAGCGACGATGATAACGTGCCTTTGTTATTATATTCTCAATTTGAAAAAATGACATAAAAAAAGATTATATGATTATAGAGTTCCTATAATATGGAGCAATTGATGATAAGGTTGCTTTATCTCTATAAGAATTACAAAATCCTATTAATGATTAAAAGTACAATTTATTTATTTTTAATATTTATTTATTTTGTTTTGTTATTATGTTGATTTATAACGTTGTTTCGTACCACATGTGTAAAAATTTGAGTTTCCATAGATTGTTTAACTGTAAAGTACAAATTAAAAAAAAATATATATATATTTATTATTTATACAGATAAAGTACTTATTTTAATTGTCTGCTATACATTGTGGAAACTTGTAAGATGGTCTCTATACTATTTAATAATCATGTGTAATCTGATTTTTATATGTACTATTAGTTTCTCATGAAAAATAAAATACAAGGTCATGAAATATTCACTCTTCTCAAACCAGACACGTAAAGTTGCGGAATTACAGACCGCGTTCGACTGTTTATGTTCGGCGCAAGGGTGCAACCACTGGAAGGTTAAGCGTACTCCTAAAGAGTTTCTGCGGCCTTTTGAGACTTCTGACAAAACACGTATCCACCGCTATATGCCAGACATTAATGAACTGTCAATACAGTGAGCTTGAGCTTAACCTGGCGAACCCGATCCAAAAGATCCATCAGCTGGAAAAGTGAAAGCTACCCATTTTCAAGATTCGCGAGGTTATCATCTTCATCGACTATTCGGAAAAGGAAAGCGCAATTACGGGGCAGTACTATATTTACTGGGGTGATTCTGAAATGATGCTGGCGACGCTGAATCGCTCGAGACTACGGCGAAGAAAAATTTATCTTTCACCGTAAGAATGCACCAGACTACTTGTCCGCTGCTTCCACAGCAAACTGCAATGAGTACTCGACTAATTGAAGCCACACCCACCCTGCTCTTCAGACGATTTATTTTTATTTTCAAAGACGAAAAATGTCTTGACGGAAAGCGTTTGACATCAAACAAGAAAGTTATCAACAAAACAGAGGCATTTTTGCTATATTTTTTTTTTGCTTAAGAATGTTGGAATATCGGTGAACTAAATGTATCGTGCTAAAACGAGACTAATTGTTAAATAAATAATTAAAATGTTTCTTTCTCTCTGGTGATAGGTGATTACGAAAACCAGGGCAATGGCGAATGAATGTGGGAGTTTGGTATTACATTTTCGTAGAAGAATATATCTCTGAAAATATCGACCTATTCTATATACCTATAAATCATCCTGTAACGGCCACACGAAGGGCGGATCTACTTTTTGTTTAAATAATCCAAAGGAAGCAACAGCTCACCATTGCGCTGGTCGGCCCTCCTGGAGTACTCCAAGCACTCCTGCTTGATTTCAGGATGTGATATGTCAATTTCAGTGTAGGGCACTCCTTCACCACCATTCTCGGCTGCAGACCCCTCATCTGTGTGCACATCACCTCCCTGCGCACTTCCCCAGCCCTCATTGCTGAAACCTACTTCTGGAATCAAAAACAATAATCCGGTTCAACTAAGCCTGTCTCCTGGGCTCGGCTCCGTGTCACCGCGAGCTGTAGTTGCACCAAGCAGGTCACAGCTCCTTATTGCGCCGTACTTCCGTGTACTGCTCTCCTACTAGTGCAACAAAAGTCTCGCCTTTTTTCTAATATATTCATTTACATCATATTTATAGCTTACTGCCAGTAGGTAACTCTGCACAATTATAGTCAGTTCACAAGGTGTATTTTATATTGACTTCACTCGTTTGATTGGACAGAATCTTATAATGGATATTTCACCTGCCAAATCTCCAATAAAGGTGAAATGTTACACACAGGCGTATTCTCGATAAAAATATATGAAAAAATTCACTTATTAATCAATAATAAAAAAGATGGCCCTAGTATTCTAGATAGAATAAAGAAAGGAGTGCTGAGATGGTTTGGTCATGTGGAACGTATGAACGAGGAAAGGATGGTTAAGAAAATATATGAGGCGAATGTTGAAGGCAACAGGAATAGAGGGCGTCCGCGAAAGACCTGGCACGATCAGGTACTACAAGTATTTGAGGATGGCCCTGTTAAAAGCCGCAACAACCGTAGAACGTGTATGAGAAGATGTATGAATGTGGCCGAAGCAAAAGTGGTGTGCCAGGATAGAAGAGTGTGGCGTTCAATCCTCTCTGCCTACCCCTGCAGGGAAACGGCGTGATGGTTAGTTAGTTAGTATTCTATCGAAGCGATTTTGGGCATTATTCAGACAAGAATGTAGAAAATAATAAATTATATTTTTTTATTTAAATTAAATGACGCTTATATTTAAATATAATAAGTAAAAAAAAATTCAGAAAAAAAATTGCCTTACTCTCCAAATAAAAGCGTGGGCCACTCCCTCCATCAACATCAATTTTTCCAGCATGTTTCCCAAAAAAAAAACAACAGAATTCTGCAATCCTATATCAATATCGTAAGCGCCCACGTCTTATTTGGAGTGAACCAAAATTATTTGTCCGAATATTTGTTAAAACATTTATTTTTATTGGGTTTTGATTTCCATTCAGAATGGATTGTTGATGCAGTGAACTAAACAGTTCAAAAATACTGAGCGGTGAATAGTTCAACCATGAACGCCACATCTCTAGTATTTATCTATGGCAACTGACACGAACGTGCACTACTTTCAGAAGTTCCAAATAAACTGATTTCAAAAATGCATGAATGATTTCCAAGTAAATAGCATCAAACATTAAGTTTCTTTTTAATTCCCAAATTTCACCAAATATTTTGGCGTCTGGCACGTTTAATCTATGGATAACATCAGGTTACGAAAACCATAGATAACAGATAAACATAATGAACACTATATTTATGTAAAAGGATCGATTGTCGATAGTGCAAGTGTCCCGACTCCTAGAAATAATCCAAATTAATCGGTGAAGATGAAAAGGTTTAGCTCGCTCTGAATGAGTGAGTATATTACGACACATTTTATTTGATGGTTAGTTAGGTTCGTTTAGATAAGAAACATTTAGATAAGTAAGATTTATTTGTACGAACTAATGACTCTCGGGTACACGGATGACGATGACGAGTTTTTGGTTTTATTTCGATGATAAATAAATAATTTTTCATATAACGCGCCTCTTGTAAGAATCTCTGAATCTGCTACATATATATCACAATAAAAAACGTTTGCGTGTTATCCTTAGATAAAGTGAAGTAAATGACAAAATGTTTAGGGAAATTTTTGAAACTTTTGTCGAAAACTAACTTTTCTAATAGCTACTTGAGACCCGGGCATTCTACTAATATCATAAAACAAACCATATAAAGTACATCTTTCACGTCACACCAGGTGCGCGCATTCCTCGTCACTGAGAATGAATCAATAATGAAGCAACTCCTCACCGGCGCGCTGGTCGGCCTTCCTGGAGCACTCCTGCTTGATGTCGGGGAGCCACACGTCCATGTCCGTGTAGGGCGCTCCTTCATCGCCGCTCCCGGCTGCAGACCCTGGCTCGGCCTTCACGCCAGGAACATCTTGGGCAGCGCTGCTCATGGTACTAATACGATCCAGATTGAACGAGGCCCGAAAGGCAAATGGCGAATGTCAAATGGCGTGGACCATAGACACGAACAGGTCATAGACGAATTATCGTATTAATTAATCAATGGGTAGAACTTCTAAAAATGTGACGTTCCACAAATTCTCCAATTTATTATAATGTAAGTACAGTCACAGAGAGTGTTTAAAGGCTCGTATGTACGATCTCACTAGAGAGGTCGATGTTGTGGGAGATGTGCGCTCAGCATTCAACACAAACTATCAAGAATTATGAAGACAATCTGTTTATATGTAATTGTGCATATATTATTCTGATCCCATGACACAGCATATTGTTCGGCAAAACTCTCTTAAAAGGCTAAAATTCTCAAACTTGTACCGGGTAGACATGTGACACTTTATTTCTTATATCGGTCCGTTAGACCGACGCGAGTATAGGTGTGATAATTTTAGGTAAGTAACATTTTTATATTTAAGAACATTACTCAATTAAATCTATTTATTTATTTTAGTGGTGTATAATACTTAATGAGTTTGATATCACTCTTTGAAATCAAATTTGCTATGAAGACGAGTGCCCTCCACTTACGAGTCGTGGCTCTACGACTTACCGGTATCATACATAATTTAGTCACAGAGGAAGGAATGGCAGGAGGTGTAAATTATGCGCGGTATTAGAGGTCCACACAGTTTAATATACACACAGTCAAAGGCAAGGCATTATAGTATTTACAGAAAATTCAATTATTATAATAGGCGAAAGAAAATATACAAACAACACATACAATTTAAAGAAGTTAAAATTTAAACACAATCCACAATTATATGTATATGAAAGAAAAGGAACAGAAAATTACGCAATCTGCTTCCCTGAGGAAGATTACTTGGAGAAAAGTTAAGTTAGTTTAAAATTCGAAATTATCTCATTAATATTTAAAAAAAAACAACATAGAAATGTACAATCTACTTAGTAATAGGATATTTTTGAGAAAAAATCACATTAATTAAATTCGAACTATCTAATTAACTTTATGGATAAAAGGAAAAGCAAACACAAAATTTATATTCTACTTATTAACTAACTTATGCGAAAACAATCACTGTCAAAATAAATGTCTCTGCAAAAATCTCGATTGTTGTATACATAAAAAGAGTACTTAAGGCGTTGGGCGTTCTCGACTCCCGATTTCACTTCAGCCATGTATTCACTAGGGGACAAATTGTCCCTCAACAGCACGCGCGGCATAGAGTCTACGTGACGTTGCAACGTCGTGCACTGTTCCGCGACCTCGCGCACAACATAGCGCGGCATTTCTACGTGCCGTGGCAACGTTGCCATACGCACGGTACCCGAGCGTACTCACTGCAACATTCCGCGGAGCGTCAGTACCACGTGATGTTTACAAGTGAATACGCATGCGCTGTATCTGTCAAGATGACAATGCGGGGAAACGAAATCGTTCTCGAACTCATCGAGCTATATCGATCGAAGATCGCATAGAATGTCCGTCCTTCTTTCTCTTTGCAGTTGTTGGGAATGTTCGTAGGTCGATGGAATGAAAGAGCGATATGCAGTTACTGTTTATTTCTTACCGGAGATAGGCCCCGGAAGCAAGTTAAAGTGTACAAGTAATATTTTATGTAATGACAAACAAAGAAATAGATGACGCGCGGAAGTCTGCCCGATCTTACGGCAGAAGCCCGACTGGTGTGGTGTCGCCAAGTCCCTAGCTCGACCCTTTTGTTTATATCGCGGAGATTTTTATTATGTTAATATAAACAAAACTCTGGTTCGGGCGATAGGTACATGGCACAGGGTTGAACAGGTACCGCTACAGCACTCCCCTTCCAGCAGCTTCCTCGATGCGTGGAGTGGGTGCGAGGAATGCTGCGATGCTAGTTGTTCGGTGCTCCGCGATGCTCAAGTTTATTGTTGGCTGTTGCTTGTTGCGAGCGCCCGACAACCGCCGTCCGATGAGTCGTGGACGCATGGTATGCCGGTGCTCGCAGGTGAGAGCGCGCGGTGAGTTGGCGCTGGTTGAGTTGGCAATGCTCAGTGAGTCGGCGTTGCTGGTGATGGTGATGGTTGAATGCAGGCGGAGAAGCGTGGGCAGCTTGTATCTCCCTGGGCACCCCTGCGTTGATGGTTGGTGCTCTGTGAATCGGCGCGGGTTGTTGGTGCATGGTGGGTCGGCATGGGTTGCTGGTGCACGGTGAGTCGGCACGGGTTGCAGGTACATGATGAATCGGTACAGGTTGCTGCGAACGCGCAGTGAGTCGGCGTTGCAGAATGGAACGCATAGTGAGTCGGCGTTGTTGGCGCACGGTGAGTCGGCGCTGGTCGCTGGTTACGAGCGCCCGACAACCGCCGTCCGGTGAGTCGAGGACGCATGGTATGCCGGTGCTCGCAAGTGTGAGCGCGCGGTGAGTCGGCGCTTGTTGACTTGCCAACGCTCAGTGAGTCGGCGTTGCTGGTGTTGTTGGTGACGAATGTCCGACATCCGCAGTCTTGTAGTTGAAGATGCTGGAGATGCCGGTGCTCGCCATTGTGAGCGCACAGTGAGTCGGCGCTGGATGAGTCGGTTGATGAACGGCCAGGCATAACATTTGGTTATGCAATTGGCCACTGTTTTGCTGCTTCCGCCCGTGTCCTTTGTCACATCACTGTTCACTTGAGATCGCGTCTTCCATCCGTCGGCTTCCCAAATCGAAAATAAACTGTATCACGTCGGGGTCACCACTGTTGGGGTGTATTGGCCCCGGAAGCAAGTTAAAGTGTACAAGTAATATTTTATGTAATGACAAACAAAGAAATAGATGACGCGCGGAAGTCTGCCCGATCTTACGGCAGAAGCCCGACTGGTGTGGTGTCGCCAAGTCCCTAGCTCGACCCTTTTGTTTATATCGCGGAGATTTTTATTATGTTAATATAAACAAAACTCTGGTTCGGGCGATAGGTACATGGCACAGGGTTGAACAGGTACCGCTACACAGTAAATAATTTCGCATTCTCCTCTTTTTTCTCCTCTTACTTTTCGATAAACTCATTAACATAAACAGATACGCGGCTATCATCATAACCTCATAAGGCGATATATTTCCGCGACGTCTGGAAAACAATAATTATTTGCAAAAAGGACCTTGTTTTTAATAATATTCAATTTACTACAGTAAAACCTCGTTAACTTGAAATTGCGACCCAAAAAAACATTTCGAATTGCGCGGAACCCCGTTTTCGCCAAATGAGATACCGCAGCTGTCATCCATAACCTCATCGGATGACATTTCCGCGACAAGATATGCGAGTCCCGGCGTGTACACGTCAAATGACCGCGTCATTGTCCCCGAAACATGAGCGTAGATGTTGATGCGACATGTCGAGCGGAATGTTTCGCGATTTGTCCCCTAGTGAATACATGGCTTTCAGCTTCACCTCTCGACTCCCGATCTCGGTTCGACTGTGACCTCACTTTTCCTGCTTCACGTCCGTAACTACAACCCGTACTTCGGATCTCCTCTCGATTCCCTTCCGAGCATCAAGCGTGACTCACTTCCACCAACTAGCACTCCTCCGAATCTCGATCGCAACTTGCTTCCTCCGAACCCCGATCGCAACTGATTCACTTGCGACTCCCGATCGCACTGATTCACTTCCGATTCACTTGAAGCCGGCTGCTCCCTCATATACTCTGCTCGAACGGGGTGTTGGTCTTCGAGTCTACGGGGCAGCGCCCTCCAAGTTCGCCATTGGGTTAATCTTCTTCGTCTGTCCCGTCATTGGTTCCCGTGCCGATCTCTCTTCCTTGGTTGGACCAGCGCTTCGTCACCCTCGATCTCCTTCTCGGCCACGCCCCCGGCGGCTTCCTCAGTCGTTCCGTCTCCTGGCCATGTGCAGAGCTCGGTCTTATGCACAATTTTTCCTTTATAGCGGCTCCCGTGCCTACGCCAGCCGTAACTACTCATTTTTTTGTATAGTTCAATTTCTTTTTAAATTCTTTTATAATTAATTTTATAATCAAATTCATAATCAAACTTATAATTAAATTTATAATTAAATTTATAATTAAATTTTATAATTAACTTTACAATTATATTCTATAATTAATATTTTTTTTATAATTAAATTTCCAGTTTAATTTCTTTTAATTTCATTTCTTCTGGACCAACAATTACATAGAGAAAAAAACGTAAGTTACCAAAAGTAAAAAAAACTAACAGGTATAGTCCTTACAAATCAATTTTTTTTTGACACCTTAATAATATTGGATAGGCAGTGTGTGAAACAAAAGAATACGGTCCACTCTTTCCACATATTTGAGCAAATAATCTATTCATATTAATTAAAAGCACTGAGTCAGTGTCTTATTAAATTCGTTTCTCTTTTTGAGATCTAAAAGAAGGTTATTGATTTTAAAAATAATTAGGTATATCCTCTATATGTCTGTAGGAAAGGGATCCCTCGATAAAACATAAGTTAGCATATTTTTCCTAAACCCAAAACAATTCAATATTCACATAGAATTTAATAAATAACACAGTCTCGCTTATTACAAACTTATATCACTCTAACGATTAATTATAATTATTGAACATACAGTAGGTATAATTTTACTGCCTACCAAAATCATTACGGCACGCATAGAATAAACCACATTTGACTTAATATAAAAATACATCTCGAGGTGTTTTCAATTTTGATTAAAACTAAATCATAACATTTAGCAATTATTACAACTATACAAAGTAGCCATTTTATCGACAATTTAATCTTACAAAAAAAACTATAGATATATGTTTATTTTTCTTTAATTCTAAATTAATCCATTCCGGCATTTCGCCAATTTGTATTCATTAATTGGCAATTCCATTTTACACGGTTTCCAGATAAAAAATCTTTCAGCCTTTTGTAGATTAAAATCTTACTCTTAATTATATCTTTTAAAATAAAAGCTTTATGACGAGTCATTCAATAATAATTAATAATAACATTTGCCACAATATTTTAGGTACATATATAAGAGATTATACCTATATTTTATTTTACATAGTTACAAGTTACATCGTCTATCATACACCTATATGTATCTTCACATTACAATAAATTTTGATTAGAAAAGCAAAAAAAAATAGCTATTACGAATCTTAATACAAAAAAATAATCCTGATTCTACACAGTATATTTATATGATATCTTGTATTTATTCTATTAATTTATAGGTTTCTTACTTTCCATTGACTTTGTTTCCTTTTTTTTTGTGTTTGTTAAATGATACATCAAGTCTGCGTGTACCTATTGTCGTTGCGTAATTAATTGCTTTTTGTTTTGGGATCACGGCGTCGTAATTACTCTCGCTTTCGAAGTAAAATTTACCTATACATCACACATAATATATCATCGATATATGATATATATTACTGGGGACATTAAATCGTTAGTTGAATTATTAAATTGTTACTAGCAGGAAAGCAATCGGCTTCGCCGATTGCTTACTGCTAGGCCCTGCGGGCGGCTATTGTGGCCGCTTTGCGGCCAATGACGGCCGCCCCGCGGCCAGCCATGGCCGCTGCGCGGCCAATTGTGTTTGCTGTGCAGCAAACACAATTGTTTACCTATGCCTACGTCAGCCGCTTCGCGGCCAATTGTATCTGGCAAATTTCCATTTATGCTATTGTGGCCGCTTCGCGGCCAATGACGGTGGTCTCGCGGCCAATTGTGTTTGCTCTGCAACAAACACAATTGTTTTCTTTACTGTTACAAAGTTAATAGATAATCGGCCGTATTCTGAAGTTAGCAATATTTCTTTTTTTGTTTCTTGACAGTTACTGTATAACATTGTGATGCTGTCAACCGGCGGTAACCTACCTTCGTAATCTGCTACATACACAATGGCGACTTCGTTATTATTAGATGGAGCATTATACCTTCTTTGGTCATCTAACGAAGAACGCGTAAAGAGTAGTTGAATATTCCGCATCTGGCCCCCGTGCTCTGCAACTATAGATTCTTCTTCTTCAACCGCTTCTTTCAACCTTTTGTATTGGAGAGCATATGGACTTACACGACGGATGACATCTAAGGTTAGACGGATGGCTCATACGTACCCTGACTGCTTCATCCGCATCGTAAACATATAGTTGCGCATATGCCGGCACCTCTCCATCACTCTGCAAACTTCTATGATATACTTCACCTGAAATTTTTAAACAATACGGAAAGATGCAAATGCATTAGCACAGTTGTACTGTCGAATAAATTCCTTAAAATTTTTAGACTCATTACTGTTTTCTTCTGGATATTGCGGCAGTCCTCCATTGTGGCAACAGCTATGAAGTAACTTACCCTTTTCAGCACCAAAATGAACCGCTTTGCAATGATTGGCATAATGCAAATGAATTAAAATTGTTAATGGCACATTTAAAATAAGATGTCGCATTTCTTCCTTCAGCATACACTCTTTGCCTAGCATTTTTTCAGCATTCCTTCTTTCACATTCCTCTTCTGTTATGTTTGACAGTCTACGTCTGGCATTTCTTTATTCATATTGTGAACTCGAATCGCATTATCAAATTGCCGGTTTGTGATGTTGAGTCTTCCATCGGAATTCTGAAAAATAATAATTTTTATGTATAAATACGGAGAAAATGACACGTAAAATGACATTCGCGCCACGTGCTGTGAGACTTTTGAGGTTATATGAGAGATGTTTATCTAAGGTTAAGTTCACTTTGCAGTTTAAATAAAATATAAAGCGTAATAAATGTTTAATAAATAAATGCTTTGAACGTTTATTGAAGCAAGATTAAGCAAAAACAATAAAAAGAAAAGCGTAAACGTATACTTACTGTCAATGTCATAAAGCGTCGTTCTGTGGTATGGCCAGCACAAAAATTCGTTGACTGCAATTACGTTGGCTGTTTTGAATACACAGATTCCACGAAAATATTTTAAAAAATCTA
>JADDOH010023647.1:0-59924 GCA_016648135.1 Agrypnia vestita | reverse complement strand
TCGGAATTCTGAAAAATAATAATTTTTATGCATAAATACGGAGAAAATGACACGTAAAATGACATTCGCGCCACGCGCTGTGAGACTTTTGAGGTTATATGAGAGATGTTTATCTAAGGTTAAGTTCACTTTGCAGTTTAAATAAAATATAAAGCGTAATAAATAAATGCTTTGAACGTTTATTGAAGCAAGATTAATGCAAAAACAATAAAAAGAAAAGCGTAAACGTATACTTACTGTCAATGTCATAAGCGTCATTCTGTGGTATGGCCAGCACAAAAATTCGTTGACTGCAATTACGTTGGCTGTTTTGAATACACGGATTCCACGAAAATATTTTTAAAAATCTATAAATTCCGATATTTTAATTTTCGATAATTTGGATTTGGATGTTTTTTGATATCAGTTTGTTCGTATTCCTATATTTTTTAATCTTTTTAATGTACTCTAAAATGTTTTTTTTAAACTGGCAACATAAATTATCAGTATGCAGAAACGACATTGCTTGGAGTAATTAATATATAGATACAAATATAATTTGTATTTTCCCAATATTAATGCAGATCACGGAGATTTCGCTAATGAATGGTAACGTAAGAGATTCTTGAACCCCTCCACATTAATTTAAAGGTTAGGTTAGGTTAGGTACGTTGCTCAATACGATATTTGATTTGTACAGATGAACTCTATCGCTTATTTATATTGCAATACAAATATAATTTGTATTTTCCCAATATTAATGCAGATCACGGAGATTTCGCTAATGCATGGTAACGTAAGAGATCCTTGAACCCCCCACCATTGATTTAAAGGTTAGGAAAAACCTGATTTGGTCTCTTGTCTGAGGTGTGCTGATGTATGGCAGTAAAACATGGACCGTCGGCCAGAGCATGTCCGGGAGACTAGCGGCCTTTGAGATGTGATGCTATAGGCGCATGGCGAGGATCCATTGATCAGAACATATCCGAAACAATGAGGTGTTGAGCAGGGTGGGCGAAAAGAGGTGGCTCCTGAACAATAAATGAAACACCAATCAATAAATGAAGAGGCTGGCAGGTGACAGAGAGGAGTGGAGAAATCGACTGCTTGTTGCAGACAAATCCTGGGATTGCGACCCAAAAAAAAATGGTATGACTGTAAAGCGTTTTAATGAGTTTTCTGGTTAAGCTCTAAAATTTGATATTAGATGCAACTGATTGATGGACCTCTATAAAAAATCATAAACGGTCGTTAATTCAGTCGTTATTTTCTAAATTATAAGCCGTTAGCTTCAGAGATAAAAGTGATGGAAATAGTTCACGAATATTTTCGAACGATTAAGCGGGACACTTAACTTATTAGCACTTAACATTAATTTTATTGAAATATTTTTGTCTACGATAACACTGTTAATAATTCCAGTATCTAGTTCTTCTTTTTATTTTTCAAGGCGAATTTAAACTTTGAATTTAAACAAATTTAAAATATTTCTAAGCTGATTAAATCTCAGTACCTACCCCTCAAATAAATCCATCCCCTAAAGCGAGAGAGAGAATCATAATCTACCATCTCTCGATAAACATTATCACAAGTGTAAAGTAGGGTGAAATTTCTCCCCGCCGCGCCGGTAGCGAGGACCGATTTTGAAATATTCTGATCCATAGGGTGGAAAGAATGTCGCTTCAGATGAAGTACGTTGCCACAAAAGCGTAAATGCGTGTGCCACATTTACAAAATGAAAATATACCTACAGGAAGTGTACTGGCGCTATACAGGATCCTCGGAGGCCATCGTGGAGACTTGAAATTGTCGTAGCTGTATTATACGTAAACCGTAACATAACTAAAGAGGATTCTGGGGAAGCCTACATTTTTTTCATTTATAATTTTTTATATATAAAAAAATATTTTTTAAATTATATATTTAAATGTGTTTTAAGCGATCTTCTTTATTTTGATAGTAATTTTGATAATATTTTCTTACCTTGTCAATGACAATATCGTTTTAAATATAGATTTTTGGTTATTTTTATTTTATTATGCTTTCTTTAAGCTTCTGCTATTGCTATATACCTGCTTTCTTCTTTATATTATATTTATATTTTTGAATTGTGCTTTTGCTATGTATTTGATTTCCACTTTATTTTATTATTTTTCTTGTTTGTATTTCTTGGGCATTCACTATGTAAAAATTTCTAGACATTTGATTTGAAGTGTTCATTCATTTAATGTACACTTTTCCTTATTTTTGTAAAAGCCCTGAAGAGCTTTAATAAATAAATAAAAATATTATCACGGTATAGTCAACACCAGTTACAAGACTAAAAAAAAGACCTCGAATAAGATGGAGCGATTATATCGAGAAGGTTGCAAGAAAACTTAAGAGTATTCGATTGAAAAATCCACAAGAGGGACAAATGGTAGTGGCATAACTTCTGCTTGGGAAGGCCGAGATATATATGTATCTATCAAATTGACATTACTAATTTGACTGTTGACTGCGTGTGCCTTTTTGCGTGAGCGTGCAATCTATTGAGATATTAGACCTCACAATCCTTATGTAAACAAACAACTCTCCCAATTTATAATGTACGTTCGTCTTTGCGTAGACTAACAATAACAACAACAATAACAATAATAAGTTCGTCCATCCGTAACTTGCTGGAGTTACAACAACACTGATGAATCAACAATGAACATTCACCAAAAATGTCGTCTTTAAAGATTTTCTGCTGTAAATATACTTTATGTTTTAAGTCGATTAAATTAGTTTGTAAGTTAATCTTATTTTATTTTTAGGTTTAAGCAAATATTTTTTTTTGTATTCAATTATTATATCCTGTGATTTTTCACGGGTTTACTGCTAGTGTTATTCCTAATTATCAAAAAAAATAAACATTATACCCTTTGTTATAGTAAGATTATCTGTCTATCAGGGTAATTGAGGATTTAATAATATATATTTAAAAAAATATTAATAATGCCTGCTAATTTTATTTCGATTTAACACTTTGCACTATTTATTGTTTTTTGACTGTATCGGTTTCAGTCTATCACGCCCATCTTGAGATTGGTATAACCAAGTTTGTTTTGAAGCAACTACCTGTACACTTTTTTAAGGTTTTTTACTGTATTATAAAAAAAATATTATAATAATTACTACGCATTTTATTATTTTTAAAAAGTTTTTAAAATGAGCGATCTCTTACTATCGACTCTCCTCTCACATAATATTCACGATTGAAGTGTACCCCATTCACATAAGGGGCGGTGTTCTTGAGTAATTTCAAATATGTATATTTTGAAATATAAATATAATTATAGACATAAAATTCAATGTTAGAATAATTTTCGAATAAATTTAATTAAATAAACGAAAGTAATACATTAATGTGTGCATAAAGTGTTCGTGATTCAATTCCAGACTTACACTTCCCTTTGTTGCGTGTTACCGCAGCATTGTTTCAAAGTACAAATCATTAGTGCTTAAAAACTAAGATCAAGGTGATTCAATCAAATTACCCGCTATAAAAACGGCAGTGGCTGCATTTAATGATTAATCATAGCGCATACTGATTTACAATGCAAGGAGGCCATTGAAGAAATTAGCACAAATTGAGTTTCGAGGGGAAAATCGCGTAATCGCCTGTTGACACGATTTTGTGACGTCATTTATTTGTGAAGTCCTTGTATTTGTCGGAATTAAAGTCAATTCATTTTTTCTACGAACTATCACTTTCATATTGCTCTATTATATTTTGGTACTAAGATAAAAATACACAAGAAGGAAATAAAACTAAATAATATAAAATAACACAAGAAAAAATTACACGCGGAATAAAGTACGGACAAAATTACGCACGTTAGAAATTATATTTTCTTATTTTCGTAAGAAAAATTTACTATTATTTACTAAGATATATCTTGTAGAAGAACACAGTATAGTGCAGCAATTGTCATTTCAATGAAATAAGTAAAACTTGTGGGTTGTTAAAGTTATTTTAAGTGGTAACTTTGTGATTGGACATAATTTTAATTTGATAAAACTAACAGTGTTTGTATAAACCACACTGATAAACCCCCATGTGGATTGCCTTGTGCACTAGAACAGCAGAAAGTTCTTGTTG
The DNA here is from genome assembly GCA_016648135.1 of Agrypnia vestita. NCBI lineage: Eukaryota > Metazoa > Arthropoda > Insecta > Trichoptera > Phryganeidae > Agrypnia > Agrypnia vestita. Next base: position 55,819 of record JADDOH010023647.1, on the reverse strand, counting down.
GTCTAGTAAATAAGATAATATGGGTTTCTCACTCCTGGAGAATAGTAAGTTAGTTATATTTACATAAGACTAAATTACTGGTTTATTTTGAAAATAGTAAAATAATTTATGTGATTCGTTTTTCGTGCATATATTTATACTTTCTAAAAAATGTAAAAAAAAGTCTTGACGACTTTCAATTTCATAAATTTTCATCTAAACAACCACCAAGACATATTCAAAAATTTCTGATTTGTTATGTCATTGACCATATCGCACTTTGTTTTTATATTTATACAGTCAGGTACTAGAATTATTTTTTAAATTTTGTAGCTCCAACATAATTTTATTTTCATCATATTCCATAGCTAAGGAACTAGAGTCTAAGTGTGTTAGAGATGGCGATACAAGACAGTCATAAAAGGTAATTTTCTTTGTATCAAATACCCTGAGAATTCAGGCCAAATTAGATTCAGAGATGGCAGCATATGCGTTCGAATTCCACTAATGGAATATTACAAAGAAGATTTAAATAGTTCAGAACAAATATGTTTTGGTTTATTCTGCTGTATGTGATGTTATGTCCAAGCCTTTGGCTTTTAGTAGCTGAAAAATTAACAATGTGACTCACAGAGAATCTGGTGTGGAGACCCGTCAGAGGAATTTATAGTTACGCTAGTAGTCATGAGTGGAGGATCTGGTCTATGGACCCGGCAACGGAATCCGGAGTTTCTTGTAGCATTGCAAATCTCCCCTCGAGGCGTTCATCCATCGAGTTGCCACCGAATGTTAACACGTAGTTTGTACACTTTCCTGCATAAAAAAATAACGCTTATCGATAGGGCGCTAAACCGTTCAAGTGCGCTATAAATTAAATCAATCATTATTAAAATAAACTTTTGTCCAATTTTATCATTTCGTTTTTTTTTACTGCATTGGATAAATAAACTCAAAAACTATCATTTGATTTATAAATCACCTTCTACATACGTCCATTTCACTTGGCTATCAGTTACTAAAAATGTGATAATTTTTAAAACACCTATTGTCCCGGACAAATGTTATTTTTATAATACATTTTTTTTTATCTTTGACTTTTTATTTTCTTCTGATCTGTCAATTTTAAAATTAGTTGTTTTCTTTTTGTGTCGTTTCTTTGTGTTGTATATGCGTTCAAATATATATTTAAAAGCTATATAATGAATGCGGAAGATGCTACTGAAATTATTATAGTGATGAAAAAACGTATGAAAGGTGTGAAAAACGATGATTTATACAAGGCAAATGCCATTAAAAAGTCAAAACTTAGTGGCAGAGACTACATTGTCCATCATGGAGATTATGTCTGAGAATGTGGAAAAATTGCCCATGCATTCGGATGGATGTTTAGACCAAAACAAATAACCATGCAACTATTAGAAATTGTTTGGTTTTGGTAGAAACTGAAAGATTAAAGAAAAATTTTCACCGTTTTCCATGTACCGGAAAACGGTCATTCGTTTCTCTCCTGCGACCGTGATTTTGGGTTAATTAAAGAATTGTAAAGAAAGCTAATAGAGTTTACCATCTGACTATGCAAATAGAATATGTAAAGACGATGTAAAATTTGAAATTTTACAGTTAAGATGATATTTTCAGAAGATGTATTAGATATGTAAGGTCAACGAATCATTTCCACACACATTTTGACCAGCGACGAAATTCTCACGGAAAATGAATTGCGCATGAAAAAACACGGATATCTGTGTTTACATACAGATAAGATCTCCATCGGAGATTAGAAACTCTTGACCTGGCACGTCCCACGCCGCATATAGTAGAATAATCTGCTGATACGAAAGATCTCACGCAGACAAAGGAAAATTAAATATGCTTACAGGCCGCTTCTTACACAATTTTTTGTACACGTCTAGATACCAAAATCGGGATATAAAAGACGTGTTGCTGACGTTCCAATTCAGTACATTTCCTCGCCGTCTCAACAACGTCACGGTCGCGGCCGCTACCGTAGCTTATGTCGCTACGTAGTTCGTTTCCTTGCGCCGTAACCACAATGTCACGCTGCCGATTGCTACCCATACACCATCTCGCTACGTAGCATGGTACTCTACGATTCGACCAATCTCCAACTTGCAGTAGCTACGATATCAAACATAATCGCTACGCTACTCATATCATTCCTCGCTACTCCTCCAGTCTCCAAACCATCGATCACCGTAAGCCACAACACTCTACTGCTCTCGCAACCTTCAATAGCGAACACCATCTGCTTTCATCGGTATCACTTGTATGCATTGTCCTCGACCTCACTATGATATGCCATCTACATCAGACCTCAGTACCATTTCCAGCTCCACGATACCAGCCTCTCCACGCCAAAGACAGCACTTCGACTCGTCCTACAGCCACGCTCGAAGATCACTCGTCGCTTACGCCACATGGCTCCCGCAGCTGCACAGCTGATGAACGCGCTGGCTACCAAGGTCGAACGACAGAACGCATACTGTAATTCAAAAGTAATTTAAAGTAAAAATAAATAAACAATATAAAAGTGACCGCAATTTTCTGTTCACATCAGCTGTTTTTCATCCTGAAATACATTGTACAAAAGTGGGATACGAGACACGGTACCCTACAGATATAAGTTAATTGTGGGTAGACTTTTATAAAAAATATTAACCCTATGATGATGAGACATGAGAAATGGGGAAATAAAACAGTGAGTGGAACCACTCTACAAGAACAGAAAGTAATTTTTTCAATTAGTTCGTATATTTAGTTTGAGTATTGCAAACATTCTCCTGGAGTAGTCGTGACTCACCCCTTTATAGGTAGACCAATTTATCACATATTTTATTTAAGAACTGGTAAGCTCCCACTTACAATACCTATGACTGTAGCATATCCACTAGGACTTGTTCATAAATAAAATAAAGGATATTAAAATTTTTATGATTGCGCCTTCCTCACAAGTGTTTATTACCAAATAATAAGTTAGGTGATTAGTGATTCCGGGAATTCACAAGAAATTGAATTTCTATAAGATAAAATTACTTTTGATACTGTTTCAACGAAGAAAATTTTTACTTCCTTGGTCCAATCTTGTAATTATTTTTAAAACAACCCAAGTCACAAGAATTATATGAAATTATAAAAATAAGTAGGCCTTTCATCATAGTTATAAAACGCTGATAAAGAACTAAAGTGTAAACAAATTTAAAATGTAAATATTTGCAAAAAGGATTTTGTTATATATAATAACTGATTTTCTATTAACATCTTTTTTATAAGACAACCGCTGAGAGCTTTGGTAAAACCTCTATTTTTATATTTATATATATAAAACCCATAGTTTTTAAATTATCTAACCGTATAAACCATATATAATTATATTCTGATATGATTTGTCATTGTGTTCAGACATTATGTTCTGAGATATTTATTTATATTAAATTATTGGCCTTCGTTAACTAATAATTGATAAAGTAGCTAGCAGATAATCTCCCTCAAAGGATCAGCCTAGAAGCCAGCAAAAGAGCCCGGGGGTGCGTTGGTAAACAAGTAGTTTAAAAAGGATGTATACCCATGAGCTGAGCAAGATGTTGTATTGTGAGCAAGAGGAAAGCGCAGCAATTCTGAGGACTGTAATTCAGGACAAATGGAGCTTGTATCAACCATCTTAAACATAGCCAAGCAGAATAAGGAAATATTGTGTACAAATATAAAAACCACTATTGTGATATACGATATTTGTAGTCACCAAAACATTATCAATAATAAAACCAAGTGAATAACCGAACATGATTTTCTATTGTTACAGGCTTGCTTTTGCAATGTATTTAAATTGCTTTACAATATATTTAAAATGATCATCATGTGTTTGATCCTTGAAAGGATCTAGTCAAAATGGCTCCAAATAATGGAGATGATTCTCTTTGATCACAATGATCCTCTCTTCAGATCTGTAGAGCAGTATTGTACTTCTCTTTATCATTCTTTCACACAAAATGATTCAAAGTTTGATCCTTTGCTTGGATCTAAAAAGAGGTATTTCGACTTTGTTACATTCGTCATAAATGAGTCACAAAAAGGTAAAAAAAATAACAGAGATGTTTCCTTTATTGATTATGATTTATAATTATATTTATAGAGAGCTTTATGGCGCATTCCCACGATTCCATAAATAATTAGAGCGCCAACTGCTAGATAGTACTTTTACAATATTAATTGACTTTTGCTTTATTTTATTTTTTTACTCCCTTACTTTTAACTCGTAGCGTCTTTTGCTTGCTTGTCAGTCGAAAAAACTTTGGACCGATTTTTAAACCTTTTCCCGTAATCCAATCAAGCTGAAACTTTGCATACAAACTCGTGGCGACGATAAAAATGATCTTACAAATTCTCGTTTAAAAAAATTAATAATTATAGTATAAATTTGGATTTTTCAAAATTTTTTATTACTCGCTTTCGAAGCGTCACCCGACTCGAGCCCAATACGTAGGTTATGCGCCAAACCTGTTTCCTATAGTAAATGAGAAAGGGGGTATAATAAAAACTTGGTTAGTTTATGGGTTAGTTTTTTTAACGCCGCGCCGTAATAGGCCATGAGGTCCAATTAATTACATCACAAAAATACTTAGGCTCAAGAAAATTACATTTAGACAATTTAAGGCGTCTTCTAGTTCATTCCATCGCGTTGATACCATTCAAGAATATTTGTTCATCAGCGTCTTGAAATATGGTTCATCAAATGTCATTCACGCTTTATAAGTGTGAAAATGACGTACTTTATTTTTTTCTGTATTGTACTCTTAAATGATCCAACCCTACAGTATTAAAAAATGGTACACACAGAGCAATAAACTTAATTGCAATAAAAAAATTCTGTTAAACAACCCCCCTAGAAACGTTGTATGTATTTAAGAATAAAACAAATAAATTTGTTAAAGAGGTGCTTTTAATAATAGTAGTTGTGAGGTACATTCAACGTTTTAATTAAAACACATTTCTTTTATTTTCGTTCAACACGCGAGCCACCCACACACTTGAATAATTTTAATATTAAGCCAGGTCAGAACTCGCTGGCAGAGCAAAACAGATCCGGGGTAGGTTGTGGAGGGAAGGCGCTGCACCTTTTAGCTGATTGCCTGGTGACTGGGAAATGGCGGACAAGTATTGGAGTTCGCTTCCGTATCACATGAAGAGGGTCTGCTTCTGTTCTCGACTCCAAAAGACCATTCTCTCGCTCTGGTGCACTTGTCATTCATGGGAAGCAACACATGTTTTCTCGTTGATATCCGGATTTAATTTTCTTCATGATAAAAGTTTGAATATATCACATATAATATATAGGTGTTTGTTGGTTTAGTGGTTACGAAATTTGCATCGTTATCCATTAATGGTCGGGTCTCTTCCAAAAGAGCAGCAAGTTAGTCTTTTATTTTGTGTATGCATCTCTATTTAAAAAAAACTCTGTGTATTTAACTGAATCATTGATCTTAACCAAATGTTGCATAGTTACTTTTTAGAACAAAGTCAATGCTCGGCATTGGTTTGGGATTCTTCATAGATCAGTAGGAATGACATTGGATCGAATTGCCGAAGTCTTCGGGTTTGATTCCCGGTTACATCATAATACATTTCTATTATTTCCTTAAGGAGTTGGCCTAACTTGACATTTCAAAAAATCGTTTTATTCATGAGTTGATCTTATTAATTGAAGTTAAGTGCATTGCAATTTGAGTCATTATTAATTTAAAAATTGATTTAGTTATAGCAATTTGAAACTATCGTGGTGGGTATAATTTAAACGAATTTTATTTTTTTTGGTCAAAATACCCTTTTTAAGACTGGTGGAGAAGAAAAACTATTAAGCCGATTTGGTTCGAATTTCGCATAAACTTTACTAAGAACATCTAAGATGTAGCATATGTTTTTAACCTAAAATTATAATATTTTTTAGGACTAGATCCTTCCGTATTTTTTTTTTGTTATAGACGTATTTACAAAGGATAAGGAACAAATCATCGATAGTTCTACAGAAAACGGCTGAGATAACAATTTGGAACTGCCGTATTTTTAAAATATCGTTAGTGTTTGAACCTATTTGATAACTAGAATAAAACACCCTAAGTTTCAATATGAATAATGATAATTCTATCTCATTTATACCAAATTTTATAGCTATTCTCTTCCCTATATGTATTACCTATCATTAGTTTAAAAAAAATGTATCTTAGAATCCTGCCAAAATACAAAAAAACACTTAAGTTCTTCAATTATACACATCTTTTTTTCAATGGTGTTATTTAATTAAAAGCTTCTTCTCTTCCTGGACCATAAATCATATATAAGAATAAAAGAAAATTGTGTAATAACTTGTCATCGATATAAATAAAATATCAAAATTTCAAAATACTGTTAGGCACATTAAAAAGTCTGTTTGATTATTGCAAAATAAACATATTATCTAAAAACACGTCACATTTTTTTTTTATAATTGTAATTTTATAATATGGTGCAAACGTGATGAAGATATTTCAAATGTATATATTTTTAAATTTAAATATTATTTTTAAAATAAAGAGTTTAAGTTTCTAGGCTAACTACTCACAGCCGATGGAAAAATTGACGCTGACGTTACCCACAGAATCCGGGTTGCATGACATCAATGGAGATCGCTCATTGGAGTTTTGTGTGACAATCGTGTACCTGTGAGTATTAAGTGCACGTTCAGAGATACGGGAATCGCGTGGGAGCCGCGCGGTTACGTCTGAACGATTACATAAATACCTACATAAATAAGACTCGTGGCGGATCCCACGCGATTTTGAAACCGCGCGGTTCCCGCTGTGTCTGAACGTGCACTAAAGGTTTTGTATACAAAACTGCTGTTAGACCTGCAATGATCTACAACTTTGAATACTAGACTGTAAAAAAGGTGCATGAGCAAAAACTCCATACCAGTGAAATAAAGATACTCAGATGGTCTGGAAGTTTAAGGAGGCGTGACAGAGTGAGAAATGAGCATATCAGGGGTAGTTTTAGAGTGGTCACTATAACTCAAAAGGCAAAGGAATCACGACTGAAATGATTTGGCCATGTGATGAGGCATGGAGGGCAGGCAGTGCATACCGCACTCAAAATACAATAAACCAAAAGAGGTAGAGGTGGACCCAGCGCCGCATGGTGGGGTAGTATGGAGAATGACCTGGAGAATATCCAGTTGGATGAAGCGATGGTCGAGAATAAGGAATCGTGGATAAAGGGAGTAAGAAGATCCGACTCCAAAGAAATGGGAAATGGGAGAAGAGAAAAAAGAAAAAATTATTATTAAAAATTTTCTCAGGTTTTCACGGCCTATACATAAAATATGATTACACATCGAATAAGTTAGAAACTACATAACTTCTTCTTAACCATTTACTATTAGTTTAGTAGTTGTGATCGCTGGGTGATTATTGGTGCAGACATCGATACTGCAGTTATTATGCAGTTCTGTTTGTTTCGATCTACTTGGATGGAGATTTCCTGGACCCAGACATGTTCTGCTTATCTCTCGTGGGATCCGTTTTGCGTTACAGCCAAAGTACTAAGGGAAGAGGTGGAGACTTTGTTCCATTTATTTTTGAAGCATACTCTTTTATCTTCTAAGGATTTGTCTTTCGTAGGTACTTGAGGAGAACATATGTAATTGTAAATTATGACTGATGATTTCTCGTTGTCTGTAAGTTTTTTTTTAGGTATTAAAAGTTACCTAGTTAAGATTGTGAAAGCAATTTTAATTTTAATTTTTATTTAATAATATCGTAAGACATAGAGAACATTATTGATTTTAAATCCGAGATGGCATTTTTTTTTACTATTTTCAACATTACCATTAACGATTTGTAATTATTAGACACTAAATTCTTAGCAACCGATCTCTTATACATAATTACGTATATAAAATAAATTATTAGATGAATATAATAATTATAGTAATCTTATTTGCTAATTTAAAATAATAAAATTTTATGATAACACATAATAACATTAAAGCAGCGTTTTACAACGATTAGCAACAGTTTAGGCAAACTTATAATAAATTCTAATGGCGGTTATTTAATGTTAGAGTAAAGGAACCTTTAAAATGTCTCAATAGTAATAATTTCTCAGAACTTTTTAATCAACTTTTGGAAACAAGCCACACATTTAAAAAAAAAAACGATATTGGGATTCTCCTTGTAAATAATAGAGGTCTTAGATTGGATAACTTTATATCGGAAATATTAGAAATCACGAAATACTGGAACACTAAAGCTAATTTAATTAATAACCAATTAAACTTTACAAAAAGCTCATTATTTTATATATTCCCCTTTTCGGTGTTTACTTGTAAGTTACCCCCACCATAACTGTGGCTACGCCCGCGTTCAAAAATTAACATTTTTACCAAAATGGGTAATGGATAGTAAGCATGCATCCGTCCTGATGAAGATACATTGATATCGAAATCGGTAGACGTAAAGTTTGTTCCAAGTACTTCATACAAAGTTTTTAATTAATCAAAAATTTATAAAAGTTTTATTTTCCAAATGATACTATCTGTATTTAAAAAAATATTTTTTTTGCGATGAAATATCCTGTTTTAAATTTGTTAATCTTATTTTTGAAGCATTAACGCATTTACATTAAAAAAATTGAAAATCGAATAGGTATCTTTAAAATAAATGCCTGAAGTTTGTTCTTTAATAATTCAGACACCTTGCAAGGTGAGATAACAGCCAATAGAAACTTTTTCTTTGTAGGAAGTGTGGAGAAAGATTGAAAGAACTCGGACGAACAGAGCCTACAAAAATAAATCGAGACAGCGAATGTACCGCGATTATTACGATCCTTGAGGCGATGATATGGATGAAGAAGATCTGTGTAAAACTGGTACGTTTTTGGTCCGGTATCTATTTTTCTTTTGTTCAACATCCACCTCAGGCACGAACCGTTGCATCGTCACATAAACATAACCTGTCGAATCCCACTCTAGAACCATTTTCACACGACACAGGTTATCCTGTCGAATCTCATTCCTGAACAGAATTGCCAACATGAATATTTTGTTGCTTATTTATGAGCGGCCTCGTGCCCAGGACGCGGAGCCCTCCGAAGGTAAACAACAGACATTAAATATTTATCGAAGAATGGAGATTTTTAAAAAATGTTTTGGGTTTTTAATTTTTTTTTTATATAAAAGTTACAATGTTTCAAATTTGAAATATTCCTTCAGTATTTAAATATGCGTCGTAGGTTTCCAATTTTACAGAAATAGCTGATAGATATAAATAAGAATTATAATTAGTGCATGGCTCCGGTAGAATCTATAACAATATACGAATACGAATGAAGCTTATGAGTTTTATCAGTACGGCTTAATTCAAGAATATGGTCATCATAACCGATCCTTCTGCGTGTAAGTATGATGTAGATGATAAAGATGAGTGTCCTGATTTAAAAAAAAATATTGACGCGCTTATTAGTAGATAATAATAAAGATAATACAGTTTCAAGCTTTCATAATTTCATCATATATTTTGATATTTGAAAGGCTTCGTCCATTAATAAAGTTGTAAATCATAGACTAGGTTTAGTTGATGAGAATTTTATTCACAGACCAAACCAAATGTTTAAGCGATTTGTTACTATGAATAAAACGAAATTAGTATCGCAAAATATTTTTTTTGCTTATGGCTTGCGCTTTATCCTTAGATTACGTGATTCATATGTCAAAATATATGTTGAAATTTTCGAAACTTTAAAGTGTAATGTCTCTTTTAATACTTACGTCTCATTTTGAAATCACGACACCCAACTATAACGAAGATATTTACTATCAAAAAAATCGGTTATATTCATTAATTTTGCCATCAGCGGAAGTAAGGAGAAATAATTGTTTACAAAATGTTTTCATTAAAAATATAATATATTACATCATAGTCACTATGGAGCTGGATTCCAAGAATATAAAATTATTTATTTTATTTCGTAGTAAAATCGAACAATAATATACATACCAGTTTTTAAGTACGTTAGGATTCAATTGGCTTAGTATGCATAACAGCCTTTTCAAAAATATATAATACATTTAAAAAATATTGGTTTAACGGTAATATGTGGATAGTATCAGAAAACTCGCAGAATATGAAACAAATCTTGTAAAAAAAAATATGATCTGTAAAAAATGAAAAAAAAAAATGAAACATATTACTGAACTAAAATTTTGATATGTACTCACTGTGTTTTACTATATCAAGTATTGTTGATCTTTGAAAAAATATACAGAGAAAAAATGATTAATCATTCCATATGTATTGATTTCGGAAATATTTACATTTATAATAAAGCTTTAATAGTTATAATTAGTAGTAGTAGTATAATTAGTATAGTATAGTAGTAGTAGTAGTATAATTAGTAGTTCATACATTTACATATATTTTGTGGTTACGGTTTTTTTAGTTATCAAATAAACGACTACTCCGCCACACTGCACATCGGGTACTAATAGGTCACAGCCCATCCCAGTGACTAACTAATAAAATGGTGACTAATAAAATAGATGAAGGTGTTCCGCGAAGAATACGATTTTCAGTGTAGGAAGAATCAATGAGGAAGGAGAAACATGTATGAAGAAAATTGGAATTATGATCATTGGAAGTTATAATAAATACGTATATATTTTTTTAAATCGATGGGAGAAATTATCAGAATAATAAAATCAGTCATTTCATTTAATTATAATAATTCTCCAAACAAATTGCCTAACGATCTTCGAAAATTATTTCCAATATTTATTTATCTACGTGAACAAATATAAAAAAATTAATAGATTTGTGCACATCAAAAAACTGGACTAACTCCTAGCTAGACCTTTTTCTTAAATACACAGTACACGTCGAATTAAAGTCAACCCACATATAAATGAAATACTTTCAGGCGAGGGGCCGTGTTTTTCTTCCGACAGCCTCGTGCGACACATTTGACGGCATTAATATGAAAGGGCTAAGCCCCTTTTCCTTGAAAAAGATAAATTCGCCGGCGAGCAGGGCGCAGGTAGGGCGGACGGGAGAGGGCGACTCTGCCGGGGACGGGATTGGGCATCAAAATGTTTTGGAGGTCTGGAGACGTAATGAAAGATTTGAGAAAAAAAAATTAACCAGACCACTTTTGTAAAACTTCGCACAAGTGGCGCTTTCTACGAATGTGATTTTTTTCCAAAATTTTTTTTAGTTCCTTACCCGGCTGTAAGATCAAATGGCCTCCGTGTTACCAAAACGGCGTTGAATCCCGAGATTAAAAAGGGCTGACGAGGGTGACATTTGTCAATCTTTTTTTTGTGTAATAGACTCCGATGAATTGATGGATGAAGAAATGGATTCGAGATTTTTTATCTATTTCGCCAAGTAAATCTGAGAAAAACTACTGTTTTTTTAGATTATTTAATCGTATCGATTGTATTACTTTTGATAAAAAAATACTAGCATACATCGGATGTCGGTAAATAAAGTTTAAATCATCATCATATTTTCGTCTATCTGTAGCTTTTGTCTTTCAGTTTGTTGTTCGTAATATCAGCGCTGACAGAGTCCGTCTATCGCAGATTTCACATTCCTGATCTTCTTTCTCCTTGTGATGGAAAGGGTGTGAAGCGTTTTACAGGGTTGTCGTTATCCATTCTGATTACATGACCAGTTCATTTCAAGCCCTCCACCTTGATTGCACTGATCACATCGAGCTCTCCGTATCTATACCAATAAAACTCAATATCTCTCTGTCTGTCTGTTCTCTATACAAATCCACACCACAAATTTTGCATACTTGCGCATTGGGACCCGGCGGGTAATATAGTCAACAATTCCCCCCTATTCTCATACCCCTTCCCCTCCCCCTGAAATATTTTCGATGCAAATCTGTACCGTTTGACCGATCAGACACAAAATTTGGAAACTTATTCGTTAGGACCCGGCTGGTAACAAAAGTGACATTTTCTCCCTCCCCTGTTACCTTTTACCCTCCCCTGATATATTTTCGATGCAAATCTATACCATTCGAATCAAACCTTTGTTTACCCCCACAAATATATTTTCAACTTAATCATTAACCTGTGCAACGCCGGGTACGAACAGCGTAGACTGTTTTGAAGATTCTTCTCACAAATGCTGCAATGGATCCCTCTTGGGCATTTGTCAATACCAAAATCAGTTTATATGAGATATAATTATTGCTTATTTTTTTCAATTGGTTGAGCAACTTTGTAGATAGACATTTTGAATAATAAAAGGATCAGAACCTCAACTAACATCATTTTTACAACAAATCAATTCATTTCATAATAACATAAAGTTTACTTTATAAATAGAAAATAATTCGACATTTAATTTTTTAGATCTAATACTTTTTAAAAATAATAATAAAATCGAATTTAAAATTTATAGAAAACCAATCTTTAATGACGCTTTTATACAAAGTACATCTAATCACCCTAATACATCGTCTTGTCAATGTACCTCTGTCTCACTCTAATTTTCAAATTGAATTAAATACAACGAGACAAATCGTATTAAATAATGGATACAGTACAAAATGGATTGATTTAATTTAAAAAAATTAATAATAGAAAAATACAACTAACCAATTTTTATACAATTCACAGATAAATATAAATAATAATAATGATTTTTGGCGAAGAATTTTATGTATTAATACATTTTCGTATCAAATTTCTAAACATCTACCGAAAAATATTAGACCTGCATTTAAAAAAAATAATAATAAAGGAAAAGTCTATTCAAAAGATAAAGATAATATGTTAAGAATTCAGCTGTTTATAAACTATCATGCAAAGATTGTACAGCGCTTAATATTGGAAAAACCGGCCGTAATCATCAATATTCAATATTCAATATATATATAAAAAGAAACCCGTGTTTCCCTATCCGCCAAGTTTTCTCAAGCCACAAATACCCACCGGTGGTTATGGTGGTGGATAGCCCTTGGTGTCACATCGAAAATATGCGAGTTTGGTGGGGGTGGCTGTGCGTAGATGGGAGTGGGTGATGAAATTTTGATATTTTGACATATATCAAATACCCTGACGATGGAAAGGTTTTTCTGGAACATGTAGGTGTAATTAATAAATATATAATAAGATTAATACAAATAATATATATATTTTTTTTAATTCACCCTCAAATCATACATTTTGATGTTACGACAGTTAATATGTAGAACTTAATCCAATCTTGATTTAATCTAAGACTAGTATTTTACTCGTACAAGATGAAATTGTTAGGGAACTAAGAGATAAGACATAAGAAGAAGAAAAAGGTGTTTAACGGAATTTAATATTATAAACAGGAAAAGTACCCTTTTTCCTCCTTAAGGCTGCACATTCGACTTTGCGACCTTGAACTCATAATATTTATATCATGCTCTATAAGACAGGAATGAGACGTCAACAAAACCCAATATCGTGTAAACATCCTACGTGGGTCAAATTTTACGTATTTATTGCAAGATTGAAAACTTTTGATGGAAAGAGACAGCAATATTATTGTCGGTCTTATCAAACTAATTATAAGCTGTCATATGTTGCAGAAAATGACATATCGGATGTGTGATCACAAAGCACAAAAATATTGTTAACCGCAAAATCTTTGTTGATATTATTAATTTAACGTCTGTCAAAATTTCCGTCGCGGGTTTCGACTTGCGAAATTTTAAGTGTAATAAAATTTTAGAGTATTTAATACAATGTTTATTGTTCATTTGGAAAACATCCAAACTTAATGTGATATATGAGCATTTTTCATGAGGATTTAGTTTTTTTTTATTCTGGGTAAAAAAGTCACTTTCGTGATTGTCGAAAGATTATGGTTACGTTCATATAAACCACTGTATTTGCAAAAAAGTATGCCAATAATTTGTGTGTTTTTAATCGGTAGCAGTATGTCGAAAACATTATAGGTGTTGCCGCAACCAGGAGTATTTGTTATAAATCCGATGTATTATAGCATATTTATTTATATATTTAGGTAATTAAGTAGAAACATCACAATCTCTTTGACTGAGATGCAACTTTCCCTGTTGCACGCTTGTCGGAGACGGAAAATAAGGCCGTGTACTTATTTAAAAGTGAAATATTTAAAATGAAGATATTTTATTTTTATGTTATTAATATTTTTAATTTTTTAAATTTTTTTAAGGATTCAAAAACCAGTTGCATATTGTTTATATTTTAAGTCATGGGTTAGTTATGATGAAATTATGATTTAAAAATATATCCTATTTTGTTAATATTTTGTGATTAACAAAATTAATCCGGATCGACGGGATTTTGATCGTCTGAAGTTTTGATGATTTTGATTGTATAAAGTAAGAATTTATGTACTTAGAATTAAATGACGCAGTCATCTTTAGATGGTACATATATCATCAGCGTACCAGCTTGTTCTCTCGTTTTAATCAAAGGGTGAAAGATACTTAATACTTCTTGTCTCCCGTTACGAGAAGGAACACTTGCGATCCGGGTTTAAGTTACTTCTTAAAGTTTTATAATGTTTTTCTTTGTTTAATGTTGAGTAAAAAATAGTTAAGGTTCTCCATGTCGCTTAAGTTTAGTTCTACGAGAGAAAATTAAATTTTCGTTTTAAATTTGGCTTGGTCTAAAATACATTTCTCAATCAAATCGTCGGACAAGAAAAGCCAAAAGGAGAGGAAAGAAAGTTTCGGGTTCGAGTCCCAGTTTTATAAATTTTTCCACATATGAATTTTTCTGCGTGATATTTAAAGAGATTTGACTCATTTCTTTCATATTTTATAACCCTTAGTGGATCTTAAAGATCCGACACATTTTTTTTTTCTAAAACTTCCTGTGCACGTAAAGTCGGTATCCGTCTTAGGAGAATATTAAACACTAGTCTCATGTACATTTTGCTTACTCAAACTTTAGTAGTCGTACAGATATCTAAGAACCACTTTATTTTTAAGTGACTGCAATGAGTCTTGTAAGAGTACAAGAATCACCATAAGACTACTTACTATAAAACCATACAGGAAATATTATCATGTCACTTTACAAGAGACCTTAATAAATTATTCGCCAAGAAAGATAAGAATTTTGGAATTGTATGAGAAAAATTGCTTATTTTTAATCGTGATCCGATAGTCAAAAATAATCATTTTTCGCTGACATTATTAAACAAATTTTAATGTTTTTATTTGAAAATAGGTAACTGAGACTACCTAGGACTACCATAGGCGATCGGTATTTATTTAATACTTGCATATTATATCATTTGATGACATAAAATAAGACTTTTCAATTAGTCATTTCGCGTTCTTGAACTACCTAGTAAATAAATAAAAACGAAAAAACGACACAATAAGAACGATTAATGTAACATATTGTTCGTAGTTTTTAATATTTTTTAATAAAAAAATAATTTTATTGTGAGTTTTAGAATACAATTTCCCGCCATGGAAGTTTTAGTTTCGTATTAATGTAGTATTTAAATATTTTTTGATACATATACATATTGATTCATCTAACTCGTTAAAAATATTACAGAATTGTGTTATTATGACCTCGAAATTCCTTGGAAGACATTTAGTAAGCAATTGTATGATTTATTCTAGCATAACCTGGCGAAGATTTAAAGGATTCATTGCATGAAATTGAATTGATTGAATTTTTAGTAAAAGTATGAAGATGCATAATTTATGCCAGTAAACATATCCATATATGTCTAAAATTCTTCTAAATGTTAAAAAAATTGTCATACTGCATGGAATGTTTCAGGCTCGTATCCGGGTTTTAGCCGAATTCTTTTTTCTATACACCTATTTTTCTTATAAAAATTAAGTTACACAAAAAATCCAATAATTTATTTTTATTTCTATGCTTCAACCGGCCAAGAGGCATAATTACAGAAGCGAAACACAACACAAAACACGCAGGCTTGAGTAAGTCACATGGATTTATTGTGACGTCACCAGGAATCGAACCCGGAACCCTCGGTGTAAGAAGCCAATGTCATGCCCACAGGGCTACGAGGGCCGCCATAAATTATGAATTATAATAAGTAACGAGAACTTCATCCAAGTCTGGTACTGAATTCAAGAAGATTCTTCTGTAAAAATGCTATAAAATTCTTCTCGCGGGCCGGATTTCTTCTTTAGCCTCTGTTAACCTTTGTATTATTTTGTATTCTTCTAAGGGAATTCCACCATTATAGTAAAATTCTTGAATTAAAGTTAATTCTCTTTGAAAATTTATAATATTTAACTATAAATAAATTTTGAAATACATCTTTGATCAGATAATATTCGAAGTGTTCATCAAAATAATTTTGTTAATAATATTATACATAAAGGATTTTGTTGTTTGATATAGACACCTTAAGGAATATTGGTTTACGGTGTAATCTAATTTTATTATGTTGATGGGGTGATAGAGGTGAAGATGTATTTATAAAATTATCCTTATTAATCAAGAGTTATATGTACTATGACAATATTGATACATTTATGAGCACAATATTGTGATATTTATTGAAATCCAAATAATTGTGCATACAAATGTAGGATAAGGGATCTTAAAATTAAAAGTATTAAAATTTTATAATTGATCTTATGAACTGGATTGAAACTAAAAGAAAAATACTTTTCATTTTTATGGGCATATATGTACATAGGTTTAGGTATGGGTACAATGCAAACAATTATACAATAAAAGTGCTATTAAACACTCTTTTCGTAAAGAAAAGTATTGTAACGAGATGATGGAATCCGGAGTCAAGCGAGAAGATTTTACAGTGCGAAATAGAACACTCTCAAAAGTGATCGAAGCGATAGAAATAGCGTAATTATAATTATTGTGTTAATTATTCCAGAAACGTTTAGTGACTGTAAATTTAAGAACAGTGTTCTAACTGAAGTTGGGCGAGTGACTTTTCGTATTAAATAAAACTTGAAATAATTTAAAGTTATTCATTTACCCCCCACAGCCACGTCCCGTGACAGTATTGAGAACGTCTAAAAAAAATGCGTTTAAATAAGTAGTTTTATAAGGTATGTACTGTAGTTGATAAAAACAGAGTTTAAATGACCATCATCGTCATTATTGGTGGGTCTACCATTACACGCCCCTTCTCTCCAGTTGTGAATACCCAAGTCTTTGAAGACATTAATACTCCATATTAGCTTCCGTCTTCTCAAGCTCTCGCACTTGTTGGTCTTGTACTCAGCAATGACTTGGGTGATTGCTGTTCGAACCACGTAATCTTCATGTTAAAATGAACCTCCAGACGCTCATTTCATTCAATAAAGTAGTAGCAGTAGAAGAAATGGTAGGAATTAAAATTACAAATATTAAAAACAAGGAATCGTGGCGGTGGGTGACAAATAAAATACATGAATTTAATTGAAGTTTCTTTTAAATGAAAATTTAAAGTATTTTAATATTAAGAATGAATTCATCGTGAATTAATCTTGCTCTCAATATATCTCAAAGCTCATTAATAAAATTTTTGTGAAATTTTCGTAATTGACTGATTTGAAAAATAAATTTAGCAAAAATGAAAATGAGTATCCTCATATTATTTTCCAGAGGTGAGCTTGATCTTTTCTTTTGAGAGATAATATTGAGAATGCCATAAGCTTTATTTTTATCATACAAAAACGTTTAATGAAATTTAATACCTAACATTCCAATTTAATTTTGTAGTCCTAGGATTTTTATTTTCTTCCTTTGCGACGGCCAAATCATTGTCGTTAATGTAAAATCATTTTAATTACAATATTTTAATATTAATAATTAGCGCAGCTATGTAAAAGTTTATTAAATGATGCGGTTGAAAGCGCCCTTAAATATTAAAGTCCAAACTCAAGATGAAGTACGAAATATTAATTTCCAGAAAAACATAAAAGGAAAACGGAGCAATGCCTCCCATTCACCATTTGGGGGACAATTTTATTAAGGTGGGCGATTTAATTAAATGAGACTTCGGTGTACCTTCATTGGAGATCCTATCAGAATGTAAGCATGTACAAAGTTTTACCAGTTATGGATGTTGTGTCAAAAACCCAAAAGTGGACGTACACTTTTGATGTATTTCATGGTAGTGTACAACTGAAAGATCTGTTAATTCCTTTAACTTGTTATTGAAGCCAAATTACAAGTTGATAATATATCTATAAATTTTAATAAAATGAATATTATTTTTAAGATATGTCTATGAAATCGATTTTCTTAAGTTTTAAATACTTGCACTAAACAATCGAATATGAACTATGTGTAGCTCAGTGTCATCACTAAATCAATTCTAACCAATAAATAAACTATATTACAATTTTCCTATCCTCAATTCTAATAATATAATTAAATTCAATATAAGTTGGGTCAATTTTCTCCTCGATATTTTGCATAATAATTTATTTCTTCTGATCTGTTAATTTCGTCATTGGTTGATAATATTTCTATAAAATTAAGTAAATTTAATATTATTTTAAAGATACGTTTCGATCAGATGAAGTTATTGTAATTTATTTTATTATAAGATTTACATATTTACTCTAAAAAACCGAATATGAACTATATATAGCTCAGTGTCATCATTAAATTGATTTCAACCAATCATTTACCAATATTACGATTTTTCTACCCTAAATTCCAATGATCGTAGAATGATCAATATCAGTTGGGTTAATTTTCTCTCAATATATTTGTACAATGCACAAAATACATGAAGAATACTAAGAATATGCCTGTGAAATGTATTTTGAGTACATATCTTCATTTGAATAAAGTATTATTCCAACAAATTTACGAAAAAAATATTTAAAAATAATATTTACCTGGTTTGAAATTATACTTTCATTTAATTTTACCTTGGAGCAGACTGAAAACTAAAGACGATTGTCACTATTGTTTAAAAAATTATAGCAAAATAAACACTTTCGATTTAAATACGATTTTAAATCTTTTCCCTTTAATTATTTACGATCATGCATCATAGATGCATGGTTCATATGAAAATTATATATTTTGAATGAAACAAATTTTGCATTTTCAGATAAAGAAGATAAAGAAGAAGCGGAAGATAGTAAATTAAATGAAGAAGATCAATAACTTAATAAATAAGTTATGTGTAGTTCAAATAATGACGAATAAGACAAGTGGTAGAAGACCAAGTTTGAGGAGATCAAGGATTTGGGCTGTAGCGTTAAAGAACGAAGGTGTCAGAATCTAGTGAATCTATCCGACACTGAAACAAATCCAACAATAAATGATTGTGCGCGGTTAAAGGTGAAGTTTTGGCCAGCCATTTGACATATCATCGCAATTTTGCCTTCAGCCGCAGCCGACAACCGTGCGCCATCCAGAAAGCTGACGGAAGTATCCCTCTGAAAGACGTCCCGTCGTCGTCGCTTGCCGAGCGAAAAAGTTCACAACAGCGTCCGAGCTTTTATGAAAGTTTTAACGAGACAGGCCGATGGCAGAATGGTTGGAACCTGCGAAATTGGGTAGTTCGGCGGTGTTTCGCACTCGAATTGATCAACGAAGCAATAATAGGCTCTGTACTTGGTGCTTATTTAACTTGTGTTTGAATTCTCGTGGAAATTAAATGGCGACTTCACCGAGCGATGATGATTGGGGATGATTTGAGTAATATTAAGAATTCATATCTTAGGAGTAATGATTTATGTACGATGACATATGGAATGCCACCACCGCACGCAAGTCGGAATTAGAAAATAAATATTTTCCTTCCCAATCTTCGTCGATGATGATTGATTCTGACACCCGAAATATAAGTACACCAAAGGTAGCTACGGACACAGCTGACAAATTGTACTAACAGGGTTCTTCCTAGTATGTCGAGTGCGGATCCAATTTCCAACTCTCCCGACTTTGTCGAATCCGCAACAGATCGATCCCTCTATTCTGAAAGGCTGATGTGAACTGATACGTCGAATATTGTAAACCACACGAAAAAGAAATTCTTAGTAGAAAGATTCCGGCACAATACACTCGCTAAATGACAACTGGTCGGATTTATTACGTTTTGAATTCTGGCTAGTGATTGGCGTGGAACACTGTCAGTTTCGACCAATAACACCTCATCATTTTGCAGCCGGCGGCGGCGGTCACGAAACAGGAGTTGTACACTTAAATTTATTTTTACGATTGTATCCCTCGCCTGTTTAGATAACAGGATTGAATAATATGAAGAAGACTTGTGAAGAAGTATCCATCGTAGATTTTATTTATGAGCCGGTCCGTTTTTACGCATGATTCGAATGAGAAATGCGTCGAAAAAATACATAATTTCATAATTGGAATTTGGAATGACAGTTTGTAGCACATACATACTCGTATGCGCGAGACAAGAGAATTCATGCACTATGAAGAACTTTCAAGATAATTAGATTGTCGCAGCCTCGAATCACGAACACGGAAATACATTACGAATCTATATCGAAGAAGATAATTATAGCTTATTCCAACCAAATAATTCTTCGCATAATCAAATCATGCATTATTACACACCATAACGCATTAAAAGCAAAATATTGAAGATCGATATCATTACAGGAATCCATCTCATAAATTGCACGGTAAATGGAGAAATCTCTCATGTAATTACTAAAAAAAAGCGGATAAATCTTTTACTTAAAATGAAAAATGCTTGTGATAATGTGAAAAAACTACGTTGTGTATTTCTAATATTAATTATTCGCGGTGAACCGGGTTTATTAGTGATAAGTCGTGATCATTACAACGTTTGTTTGCAAGGTGTGATGTTAACTGTAGTATAAAGTGGACGTTAAGAGAGTTATTACCGCATTGGGGCGTCGGGAAACAGCATCACGGTACCCCACAATTATTAAAAACGTTCTCAGGTTTTTAAGGCAGTCTATCTGGTTAGAGTTTTCGGAGAGATCCTTCTCTGTGTGTTGATAACAAATCTGTTCTGATGATGACCCTACAATGGGACCCGATACGTTTAAGTGATCACTTCACACAATGTAACCATCACCAAATCCACCCATGATTGACTACCACACCTATGAAATTTTTGAGAGTTGTAAATTAAAGGAATATATTCAAATGAACATTTTTATTTATGTTTATAGAATATATATATATATGTTTTTTTTTTTGCACTATCACAATTTTATTTGCGGTTCTTAACTCCTGTGTGTCGGTGATGTAACGTAGGTTTACCTGTCATACAAAATATGAAATATCTACCTTATTAACGAAAACTAAAACGTCACATTTTTTGTCATCATCGAATAGACATTTTTACACCAAAATTACTAAATTAAACTGTTAGGAATGTACGGATTTTTTAATTAAAAAATATTTATTCATTACTCTCGTATTTTGGGCCAGTGTGCAAGAGAGAGCAGAATATTATACATCGCAGTTAAATCGAGCAAGAAAGAGCACGATAATACCATACATTTCATGTAGGACAGAGATGGCGGTTGCTTGGGTTTCGGCGAAAGCCAAATAATATAGAAAGAGTACGGTAGAGTCGGGTAACATGTGTTAGACAAAGACGGAGTGCAGGCGACTGAAGCGAGCTGTCGACCGCTTCGTTGTATTCAGTTGCCAATGAAACATCGGCGGAAGCGCGCGCAAATTCGATTTGCCATACTTTAATAATAATTTACTAAAATAATGTAAATATGTATGTTTACCTTACATAATTATATAAAGGGACCTTTTAAAAGTCTTATCTGTATCGTATTTATGTATATTTAATCACATATTAAAAACTATGCCGATTTTTGATCAGGTAACGCTGTGTTACTCCACCGTCCCCAAAGTTTTTTTTTAGCACAGTCTTTTAAGAGTTAAAACTGTTTACTTAGTCACAAAGAGTCTTACTGGATTAATTAATATATATTCTTCCTCAATGGCTCTACAGCTCATATCAATCCTTGGCCTACACACACACACACATATATATATATATATATATATATATTATATATATATATGTGTGTGTAGGCCAAGGATTGATATGAACTGTAGAGCCATTGAGGAAGAATATATATTAATGAATCCAGTAAGACTCTTTGTGACTAAGTAAACAGTTTTAAGAACCGCAAATAAAATTGTGATAGTGCAAAAAAAATACTTTTAATACACAGATTTTTAAAACTGATAAAGAGGGAAAAATGAATGATTGATTAATATGTATGCTCATACATATGTAACACGAGGATATAAAACAGACATTATATTGAAATAGGGAATACAGTTGTCAGGACTTCTATTCTATCCTTGCAATTCTATCCCCGCAGGGCCAAGTTTTCTTAATCCCATGCAGGACTGACGTCCAGGTATGTGCGTACACAGGGGCGAACCCACAGGGACCTGACCAGTGGATAACGTTTAGATTTACCCGACTAAAGTTTAACCTCTGGTCGAAGTGTAGCGGACCCTGCGGAAAGCAACAAATGTTTTTAAGAAAATGCAAGAAATTAAAAGTTAAAACGAGTAACTGAAAGAAAAACTTTAAAATCTATTATTTCTTGGATATTTTAAGGAAACTGTAAAATGAATGGATATGTGTAGACATTGAAAGTTGAAATGTTTTTGTTCGATTGGTATTTCAAAGATATTTTTTCATTTTCCAATGCTTGTGTGAATGAATTTAAAATCTTAATCTGGAGTATTTCAAGCATCCGGAAAAGCCATATCATTATTTTTCTTTGCCGAGAAATTGGCGTTTATTATAAATTTAATCGAAAATTTTTGAAAACTATATATTTTTTTACAAGTTACTTGTAATTTAGGTTTAAATTTAAGTAAGCTTAGTTAAGTATAAATTTTATAATATTAAAGAAAGGAGATATATTATTAATATTTGAACCATTAACTTTGAGGTCAGACATTTTAACAAAATGTTACTTATGTTAGTACGTAACTACTTAAATTTACTTTTTTGTCTACCGGTTTCGAAATGTAATCCGTCTCTTTGTCAGGACAACCAACTACACTAGCATGAAAATATCACTACATACCAGAACCATAGTATATCATAAATAACATTTTGTAAAGAAAGGAGATAGTTTAGTCAAATAGTATTGAATCATAAGTTGCCTCGCTTCCTGGTAATGTGTGTTTCATAGTTAAACTATTTTTCTATAATCTTTTTAGAATTGTAATTTGATGATTTTTTTTATATGATTCATTATGTACTTACCTAATGTTTTATTGTATTTTTTACGGTGAATTTGTTTAACGTAACACGGATCAGATGATACACCTTTACTAAATTACTTTACAGGTAGATTCCTGTCTAAATTATGAGGCGAAAATGTTCGTATAACAATATTAATGAAGATCAATGAAGTTACTTGGTCAAACATTGTTTTTCCAGCTTGGTGAGGATCTATTGGGTGCGGTTCGCTGTTCCCTGATGTGCGACCATCTTTGAAGCGGTTGTACAACTCCTTTATCCGAAAGCCTATTGGATTTTGCACGCAGTATCGCTGCTTAAGTCGTTCCATCATTTCACATCAATTGACATATACTCTTCACTCAGAGGGTGACTGACAGAAACTGTCGCTTTCGTGGGCGGCAAAAATTGCATGTGCATGAATGTCCTTACCAAAGGACATCTCCCGTGCCTCATTTATTCAGGCGGAAAAGATAAAGATTCAATATTAATAGAACACTGTTAAAAGTCATTCTTAAACGTAATATCGTAAACCAAACCTGTAATATTCATTTGACTGTTGCGTATTACAAAAGTAGACTTTGCTGACCTTGGAACCCATGAGCTCTGCATTTGTGTAGTCATTTAAAATCTTGCGTTATTTAACGATTATTAATTCTTCTACAGTAAATATATCTAATTTGTCAAATATAAACAAGTGTATTTTGTGGTATTTCCCTGTCAAAATATTTTGATATGGAATTTAATGAAACACTTTGATTATCTTTGGGACCAAGTGCCAATGTCAAAATAGCGAATTGCTCAAGAGGGAGGATTGTTTGTTCCCATAAACAATAGGTGTAAATAACTTACACCATACACATCGTAATGTGTATGTGATCTAGATTATAAATCTGTTTGTATTACGTAAATATAATTAAAAAAAACAATATTTTTATATGTACGCATGTTCTGAGAATACAATCGATTTGTCTCTAAAAGGATAATTTATCTTATTATTTATATTAAAAGTTATTTATGTGGAAAACTTTTGTAAAAGTCTTTATAAAGTAACCTAGGACATATGATCTCTATGAGCTGGCTTAAGTGATCACTTTTTTTTTTTAAGCAATGTTCTTACGGTGGGATTGGTGATCATTGAATTGTGTAAAGTGATCATTTAAGCCAGCTCATATAGGTCATAAGTTCTTGGCCACCATATAAAAACTATTCTCTAAACGTATCTTGTATAAATAGATTTGTCTTTGTGTAGTAAAAAAATAATTTTAGTACTGTCATTATATGTGGGGTTTAAAAAAGCAAAGGCATCAATATTCAAAAAATAAAAATAAATGTTTTGAATGAAGTCTCTGAGGATAACTTATTTAAAACGTACTGAATTCTAGATTTCATGTGTCTATCCCTTATATGTATCTTATAAATTTAAAGGCTATGTTTTCTACAAAATCTCGAATTAAGTACATTAAAAATTAGTAATCCTCGATGACTGCATTAATTTTTTTGATATAAATAAAGTTAATACTATTAATGTTACATAAAATCTTAACAATTAAATCAATTATTTTTTCCAAATGTAAAAAACTTAATGCTTATGAATATATTCGTATGTATTTAGAGAAGAAACTCTTTAAATTTACTCTACCACTTACTACATTTAACATATTTTATTTCAATAATTTTACTTGATCACTATTTAAATTTACACATGTTGTCAAATACATTTTGGAAACGGAGCAACTCCTCGCTCGAGTTTCATTGGCCCCAGCAGGGCAGGACCAGCAGGAAACTGGCTCTGCGGATAAACTGACGGGAAACAAAGTTTAATGGAACCAGAGCTGTCCTAAGGCCAGTCTCTACTGTGTAACTTGTAATTGCCTTTGTGTGGAAGGGTCTTACTTGGCTTCCTGTCTTTTATTACGGCACTCTTTTGGCCAGGTAATTTCAGTGTATGCCTTAGTAATTTATTTCCCCAGTCGTATCGACATAAGTCAGCGCTAATCGAAGTATAATATTAATTTACATTATCATTAAAATGATTTATAATTAAGATATATATTATAGATGTCTCGTAGAGACAAAGCTATATTTTTGTATGCGAAAGTAGGTATGAAAATCTTTTTGGGTGTTCGTAAAGCTAACGATCTATTGTACGACTGGCCTAAGCGATCACTTTACATATTGTAACGTTCACCAAACCACCCGTGAGACTACCACACATATCAAATTTTTGGTTATGTGGTATATATGTTTAATTTATACAACTTGTTCCGTATGTGATTTGTATTTTACTACCGCCACCTGCAGTCCAAAGCTTTATCATTCCCATAAACCAATTCAAATGTAACTATTGACAATAAGTTATCTGTATTTTGATTGGAGTTTTTAAAGCAATATTCTTTATGTGTGTATGTAATTCTACTGAATTATTAACATTTCACTAGAATACGCCTGAAAATTATTTGCATTTTGAACACCGATTTTTTAGACCAGTTTTATATGTTCGGAATATTTTGAGTATGGCCAAATTTTTCAAGAACACAATACTGGATTTTTTCCCCAGAGGAACATCATTAATCAAGATATATATATTATAGATATCTCATGTATGTCTCATGAACATAGGTATGGATGGGAAAGTAGATATGGGTTTATAATTTAAAGTAGTTAGAGCAACGTATGGTTGCTTTTGTAAATGTAAGCGGTGTATTGGAGAACATTGGGCCATACGAAATACATAATAATTTGTTAACTAGCTGTAATCCAATACAAATGACGGTACTTTTACATGTCGGTTTCTAAAGAATAAGTAATTATTTATAAAAGAAAAAAGAAAAAAAAACATTTTTTTTATAAAATAAGTTACGGACGTTACAGGAAGTTACGGACAGGCAAACGGTTAGACAGACAAAAAGACAACGAAATTATTATTATTTCTGTTTAATTTTGTCACGGGTTCGCCACGGTGGGAATCAAAATGAAAGTAAAAATTCAAAACTTCTACTTCTCATTTAATTCGCATTAACTTTTTATTCGCTAGAAAGTTCCACTCCTCTCTGGCAACACTTGTATGCCGCTTGTCTGTCGCACGGATTCACGTTCGCCCGAATATGTGGTTTTCACTCGCAGTTAGAACAAACATGATTGAACTGAGTGGCGACGCAATTTATAATGACTAGATTTATCCCATCCTCTGGTACATATTCACATATTCAACTGGCTCAAAATTTTTCTAAAGCATAATAAATTGTCTAGACTGTTTGATTATGTGTAGTTCTTTTCTTTTCGTTTTTGAATCTCGTGATTATATAGTTATTAATTTATGGTGCGACATGAATATTTGAATTTTCATAAAATTAAACTATATTTTTAAACCGTTGAAATCCAACATTTCAATTCAAAGAAAACCAAAATGAATAACATCATATAAAATAACACTTTACTAATACTTATTTTCATTAACGACCGAAAAAAACTTTCCCTCAAAACGCTACCTGAAAAATATTTTTATATTAGTTATAAATTATGTATATCTGATGGTGAGAAGGACGTCAAAACTACTCGAATTGTAGTGACCAAATAATGCAACGCGTGTGTAATACAAAGTTAAGTTTATTGAAAATATAAACATTATTATTTAATTGAGGCCAGTAGCTAAATATGATATGTATTATGGATTTTGGAGATTTTGCTATGGCATTGGTGATTGAATATCACCAATTTGGTAGTAAAAGGAAGGACGTGACACATTACATAAATACCAAATTACTGAAGAATAATTTGGAATTTATGTAATGTGTCGCGTTAAGTATCATGTAATTGTATGGTAAACAAATAAGAGAACATATGTTAATAAGGACACACAGTCCATCTAACTTCATTCGGTTCATTGAATATTATTCGAGGTTGCAGGTGAAATTTAGCTTACATGATTAAATGCTGCTAATAGTTAAACGACCAAAAATGGAACGTCGGGTAACATATGACGGGAGCAGCACTTAGCCTTGCCGCTCGTTTCCTGGCCTCTAATTG
This sequence comes from Agrypnia vestita, assembly GCA_016648135.1. Classification (NCBI taxonomy): domain Eukaryota; kingdom Metazoa; phylum Arthropoda; class Insecta; order Trichoptera; family Phryganeidae; genus Agrypnia; species Agrypnia vestita. The sequence goes on along the minus strand of JADDOH010023647.1, from coordinate 28,580 downwards.
ATAAAATGCCTGGATCCACTATTGGTCGTGATCACCAAAAATTTAAAACTCAATCAAGAAGCAATCACTGACGTGAGGATTTTGCTTCCATCAGATTATATGGGGGTATTGGATGTAGTCCTCGTACATACATAGTTTATATAAAAGTCCGCTGTATCACGCACCATTTAACTCTTGTCAAATGTCACTCCATTGACCATTAATTCTTGGTTTGGGAGTTGGATGAAATACAATTTCCCTATCGGCAATTAAAACGAAATAAATGCACTTCAATGCCTTCTGTTTCCAACAATTTTAAAAGATCTACTGTTAATTATATCAGGTGCAATCGTGCGGCTATCGCTATAACAAAATAAATTATAAAACACAGAAAAAGTAAATTATTTTCACTATCGTTAAGTTTTTAAAATTAATTTTGGCATTAAAAATAAGTTTTTCGTTTCAAGTATTAATATGTATTATATATGTAAATACAATAAGTTTTTATAATTTTTTATGCTGGTGCCTAAGAATCGATTTCCATAATTCTATAACTTTATGGAGACGTCACATTTGATAATTACTTTCGCTAGATTGTGTAGAGGCCACTTCGCTACCAATGTTGACTACTGCGAAGCGATGAACACGAACTTTATCTCAAAGTTAAATATTTGTTGTTGTAACAAAAATGACGTAGCTAACACAATATAACTTAACATAATCAAAAAAAAAGATACAATATCGAATCGATATTGTCGTATATCGTAGCCCTAATATTTGTAAATTTGTAAATGATGTTCTGCAAAACGTGTCATTCCTCGTCCCGAAATTGAAAAAAAATAGTTATAGTTAGATAACTAAAGAAAATAAACTTTTTTTATAAAAATAGTTTAAGCAGCTTAGATGTTAGTAAAATTTATTTATTGCAACAATATAGGAGTATTGATTTAAAGTTTGGGGTAGAACATACAAAAGTAATCTACAGACTTTTATAAAAAACACAATTGTTTTTTATAAGACAAACATAAATATAAAAATTCTTGTAACTTTCTTGTAGGTACTATAAATATTTTGAAATGTTTAATCTACCTCACAGTTTTACTGTTTAGAAAATTCAATGTTCATAATTAAGACAAACTATATAAAAAATTGCATTAGTGCAAATAAACAAAGAATTTCAATCGTAAAAATACAAAAATATAGTTAAAGTAGTCGTAGTAAAAAAATAAAAATAAGGGGAAATATCAATATGCCCTAATCCAATAAAAGGGACATGCAAAATACCTTTGAATTAAGTACCTACTTTAATATTTTACCAATAAATACCAGAATATTAAAACATTATATCCAATGAAAAATAAATAAAGTCAATGAATAATTAAACAAGTGAAAATTCATATTACAACATTACAATAACACATGTAAAACTTTAACTAACAATAATATAATTGCGATTGTTCTTCTGTTCCAATATGCAAATTCTTACTTTGATGGGACGGTAATAACGAAAAAAAGTATCTAACTGAAATGTTGTGTGAAATACATATAAAAATTAAACTACTCCTACAAACAATCCCGATGAAGAAAACACTGTTCTCGAAACATGTACATTTTATATCTAATAAAGTGGTGAAAAAAAAAGATTTGCGTTTTATTGTAATAATATGTAATAATGCCACTACAAAGTTCAAACCTTCTTTCAAAAGAAAAAATATTCTTCGAACAATTAAATATACATTTTTATAAAACACCCTGATGATGGAAAGGTTTTTCCGATACATGAAGGTGTAATAAATAAAATATAAGTAGATAAAAACAAATAAGAAAATCAATTTTTAAAAACGTCAATCTACAGGGTTGCTCAACCAATTGATAAAAAAGTTATATTTAAAATTATTACAGACTTTCCACAAATCGACTTCGTAAATGCAATGTTCTTTTTGTACGTCACGCTTCAGTATTAGCCGATCGGCACGACACCTATAAGCTCGTCATCCGACATACATTTGTCGCGCAGAATGTGGCGGCGTAATGCGTCATCAAAAGTTACTCGCATCGTAAACCGGCATCGTCTTTGGGACGAAAGGTTTCGTCTAGAACTAAGTATCAGTAAAAACTACCCTAACATGTTAGAAAGATATGAGGTGGACGCTAGAAAATAAAAAGAGTCGTCCAACTTCTTATGTACAGGGTTATTTGGAAAACATTACTAATCTCACAGGACTATATTTCTGCGTTGATTATGAGTCGAAAATGTTCAAGTAGCCATGAAATAAAATCAATAGTTACGGAGTTATACAATATCAAAGTTTACATTTTTTTTCAATATTTCTGACTTATTTTTTATAAAACGTTGAACTATCATTACAGTCACTTATATCGAATACGAAAAATATCAAACAAAATCGCCATTAAAGAGCTGACGCTCGTGCTTATGGGAGGTGTGATCACATAAGTTCATTTCATGGATATTGAAATTGTATTAATAAGGTGCTAAGAATATTGAGAAACAAAATATATATGTACATATATAGTGAAGCTCATGAGAATTTCAAAGAGTTTCTTTATTGAATTTTTTTAGTTCATTTTTAAATGACGTAAAGTCTTGAATATTTTTTAATTTTTCGGGTAATGAATTGAAAGTTTTGATTCCTACAAAGGAACAATGCATAATAAAATAATAATAAAACATTATAATCAGAATTTTTTATTTCTTTACCTTAAGATAAGATAATCATACATCATCAAAATATATATAATGTTAAAATATTTTTTAAGTACCTGTTAGGAACATCAGGTATAAAAAATTAAATCATATACTAGATTAATTAATCTCCATGCCTTATTTCAGAAATGTTTGTACGATTATGGGACACGTGTAAAACATTATCATTTTTTAAATATTTTCGGAATCTAAATTCTTCCTCATACATTCGGGCTAATAAAACGAAATCTATTTTGTGGGTCCGCTCTGCCGCTATGTGCGGTACATCGTATTGGATAAATGAGCGTATAAACAATCTGATGAGGGTCCGGGTCCATTGAGAAATGAGTACAAAGGCGGCAACACTCGGTACCTACCTATGTGCGGCAAGCTTTGTGGGGAAATCTAGTAAAAGCTCGCGTAGTTTTCAAACTGAAATTTCAGACACCCGCTCGCTTATTTGAGCGAGGATGTTTATGAGTTATTTTTGTGAAACTTTGAAAAAATTATTCAATTCATTTGTGCGTGAAGATTGACAGATTGTTGGTTTATTAAAACATACGAAATATTTGTTGTAATGTGGATCGGTGTGTGCTTGAACTAGTATAACCAAGAGCTGTACCAACTTGTAACGATATTGGCCTATTCAAATAGACATTGCTGAAAAATTATACGAAAATATCTATCTGCTAAAAGCTCATGATAAAGAGAAGCCCCACAATTCATAAATACTCTATAATTTTTGCCGGATAAGTAGGTGCGGGCATTTATTATTTCTTATTAGCCTTTATTATTTCTGCACGCGGGCGTGTAAAGCGGGCTTTATGTTATTTTATTTTGACGAAGCGAGCCAATCAAAAACGGTTGTCCGCGTAACGGATCGGGCCAATGAGAGGCGTTCTGGGAGATAGACCTTTGCCTTTACACGTCGGTTGGAGTCAAAAATGGCGAGAAATTTTGACTACATAAGCCATACAAATTCGAGGAACGCTCCTTTTTCTTCAGCATCAACGTCGGCCGGAGGCCCTTGTGGAGAGAGGACCGAAATACCATCAGTGAGGCAGAGAGGCAACAACACTCGAAGATACAGCTAAGCATTTTCAATATTATTTATTTCTATTGCCTTTTTCGTGTATTCAATTTAGAACTTTCTGGATCGTAACAAATATTGATACATGTTGTGGATTGTTTCGTTACGTATTTTGGGCCTAGGGATAATTATTACTAGGCGCGCATCGGATTTAATATACAAGAAATCGTAGTATTGCGGCTGTGATAATTCCAGCGGGTGAATTATTGCATAACGCTTATGAAATGTTTAAGTGCGTCGCGGTCCATATGGAAAATCATTTAAATTTGATATTCATATATTGCCAAAGATATAGAGGCTTTAAAATGGAATGTTTTACTGACGAGGGGTGTTTGTTTCGTAGGACTTGAAATTCAGAATAATTGTGTATATTTAATGTCGCGAGGTTCGGAATGTACGAGAGATTCTTCAGGGCGGATGTATCTTTATGCAAAAGAATGCTATGTTATCTATACTGGCGATTGAATACACGGATTTCTATATGATTTGTATTATTTTGGGAATGATTGAAATCGGGTTAATTGTGTGTTTTTGATATCACGATTGTCAGTGTGATATAAATTCAGATCGTACGAGAAATTTCCTACAAATAATATATTTTAAAAATGCATCTGGATTTTATATTTATTTTATTAAAACACGGATGTGAGATTATTGGACAAGGTACATGTTTGTATTGCGTATCATTGGGCAATCGTTTTAAACACGATTTGTTCCTATCAAGTTCTTATAAAGACGTGTTTCGAATTGTATATATTGTATAGAAATAATTAATTTAGATACAGCCGGTCTTCAGCTAAGGATCGCGGAAATTTTGTACTAACGAGCAGCATTCTCGATGGAAGGAAAGTGGAGGCTGCACAGGCGATGTCAATTTTGGAGAGGACCCGCTATATTACTTCGGATCAGGATGCCATCTCAGAAGCAGACCAACTGCAGAAATAAGATAAGAACCTTTTATATTATTTATTCTTTATTTTCTTATGTGTATCAAATGGAATGTTCATGCTATATAATTTGTTGCCTAGTTGTTATGAATATATGTTTACTCTTTCCACTAAATACCATGAACAGATAAATCGGGCCGAAGACCACCGATCGCGCCAGTTGTAAGCATTGTATGTATGTATTCTGGAGAACCCAGCCGTTAATTTGCATTTTGAGTATTGTGTGTGTGTTTAATAAGTATAACCGTGATTTATCTAATCTGGATGACCGGCAGATCCAGTATACTATTGCATTAAAAAAAAATACGTAAAAAAAATAGATATTGCGTGTTGTTGCGCAATATTAGCGCTAGGTTCCTATTATGTACCGTCGGTTGTATTATGCGGATACCAAGTTATACTCAGAGCGCCCTAGGCTGTATTTCGCAAGTGGTATTTATCTATCTGAATATTCCATCGTAATCGTGACCCCGCACTCAGCCGTGGTATCCGTCCACAGGCGCTAATATGAGACCTCGGTAACCAGGCGGCATCGTTCTAGGCGAAAAATCTACGTAGACGTATTTATGTTCGCGACGCCGCTACCGGATGCGAGGAAATAACGGATGCGCCACCATGAAAGGCGATTTTGTTAGTCTGTTCAATCGATCGTCGTTTTGAGTCCGGCTCATGTTGCGCGTTAATAATGTTAGGTTGTTTTCACCTCGTATGAATACAATGGCATTTCTTCTGCTACGCTACTAAAGTACTGAGTAACCGCGTCACAACGAGGAGTCCTATATTACTATCACTAGACGATTACTGGCCAAATTATATGTTAGACTAAATGTAAACTTAATTCAATCACGTAAATAAATTTTAAACTTAGCTTTGAGCTTACAAGAGCAGATCTCAAATAATATATTAGACTTTTAATAAATAAACTTAAAGTTAAATCGCTTTTAAAACTTTTCTTAAAGCCTTCTCTTTTAAACTTCCCATTTAAACTTCTTTCAAAAAAAAAATAAAGCTTCGCCCCAAATACACCCCCCTCAACGAGGAACGTCACAAACTCTATGATGATAAAGATATGATAAGGTACCTCAAAATGTCAAGGATCTGGTGGCTGGGGCATATAGAACGAATGAAAGCTCTCTTACCGCCTAAAAGAGTGCTGAACTATAGACCAGAGGGCACACGGAGAAGAAAAAGTTGAGGTGGATAGACTGTGCCGAAAGGGAACTCAATTTGCTAAGCAAAGTCAGTTGGAGGAACGCGGTCACTAAGGCCTAAGGCGGTAGGCCGCACTTGGATTTTTCCATGAAACCGCATGATATTGACGCACTATCTGGTTGTCTCGGGACTGCGACTGGGACTCGGCGCAGTTAGCCGCAATCGCCGCTCGCTTCTCGCCTCACTCTGTCGTTAGACGCTGTACGCAGGGCGCACGTGTATTTTGATAATAATTCTTCATACGATTTTACTGACATCCTAGTGTATCTAAAGAACTTATCTTCAAATTTCTTTAGTTCTGAAATAAAAGTATTAAACTCTCTGCTGTCATGTCGTGTCTCCAGTAGAAGGTGTATCCAAAATCTATGTTTATTTTTACGACGACGTTTTCCACGATAATATAAATAAATAACTGCAGCAACTTCTTCGATGTCCATCATGTCCAATATTTCTAGAAGCACTGACGATTGCGTTGGACCGCAATAGAACAGCGACGACACGGTATACGAATATGGCGCGCCATTGCGGCAAACCGTATACACTGCGGCCAGCCGCTAGTGCGTTTTAGGCCTAACAGAGCGGAATGGTGACGACTCCTAGTGGAGGATGATGTCACCCCGGGATGTAACGCCGAAGATTATTTTTATTCGATCAATGCGATCGATGCACATAACAAGTGATTTAGATCCTAATTGCTATACGAAATGGAATGTTTTCCGTTATTGTTTAAAGTGGTAACTTTGGGGCTAGTCATTTAATGACACAATTTTTTTTTCTTATGAACAAATAAAACAAGGATATTTATGTGTTTTAAATAAAACGGATATTTTTTACGAACCGTATATTTTATTGAGGAGCAAATCACGAAGTTTCACTGAAGTCTTATTCAGCGTCATCAGGAGAGCATCTTATCACGGCAGAGGTGTATATGACGCTCTCCTGATGACGCTGATTAAGACTTTAGTGAAACGTCAAGATTTTCTTCTCAGTAAAATATACACATTATTTGTGTAGGTAGTATCTGAATACATGTAAATACTATCGAGAATAAGGCGAGCATTTGTGTTAATGAGGAATTAAATAGGTACAATTATCAAATCTTTGGACCCCCGACCCTACTAAAACAAGTGGATGAAGATGATGATGATGACAATTATTATTTATTTTTGAGTTTCCGTGTTAAGTTAACGAAGTAATATATTTTAATAATGCATTTTTAGATGTACGAGATAACCATGTAACTAAGGAAATTTAAAAAATTGAATCTCATAAAATACCTTGCGACAAAACGTAAATTTTTGATATTTTATTTATCATCAATCGAATTTAGTTCCCGGTGAGTAAAAAGACAACATTTTGATAATTTTTTTGCATACATATAGAAATCAACTTACAAAGTAACTAAATACTCATCACGCCTTCTTTAAGAGGGATAAGTAGAGAGGAAAGAACGCCACACTCTTCTGTTTTGTCACACCACTTTTGCTTCATCCACTTTCACATATCTTCTCACGCACGCTCTCCGATTGTTAAAGCTTCTAACAAGGCCATTTTTCAGTATATGATTTATCTGGTCATGTCGCAGAGGTTTTTTGTTACTGCTGGCTTCTTCACTCACCTCATAAATTTTCTTTACTTTACTCACTCATCTGTTCCACATGGCCAAACCATCTCAGCGATCCTTTCTTTATTCTTTCTACACTACTGCACACTACAACCAGCATTACATTCACTACATAAGATTTTTCACACATGCGTCTGAGCGACCGCATTTCTACCACACTCGGTCTCTCTCGTTCTTTTTTACCGATTCCAGGCTTCACTTCCATGCATCGGAGTTGGCACCAGAACTCCAGTATGTACCGCTAGTCTTGCTTCCTTCGACAGATTTGCCAATCCTACATTCTATCCTCCTCTTAGTCTCCGTGGGAGCCACAGTAGAATTGGGCGGGAAATTATTCAAAACCTCACAAATACTATTTTTGATTTTATTAATACCAACAGCTGATTATAAAAAAAGATTTATCAAAAAAATACATTAAAACAGGATTTAAAAAAACGTTCACATTACTTACCCGTATGTAAAATATGTAAAATTTATTGAAATGCAAGCACAATAAGATAGAATGTTTAAGATAATATTGAAAATAATATATTCGTTGAATCTAATTCGGCGTTTCTAAGCAATGAAGATATATCCTACGTTGAAATTTATCCCAGTCACGCGCAGTTACTATCAAGCCTCGTACCTATGAATCCTGAAGCCTTCCAAGATATTCTATAAGCCATCCGAAAACGTAACAGAGAAATAATGGTATTACAGTATTACCAAATGTAAATATTATTAAATTTAAATTAAATATTTATTTATTTATTATTTATTTATTTATTTAACGCCCTTATGGGCTTTTACAACATACAGAATATTTTTTTTTAAATAACATAAGACAGTTAAAATAATATTACAGTTAAAAGTTACAATAATAATAGTTAAATAATAATAGTTAAAAGGTAATAATAATAATAATACAGAAAATAAATAAAAATACAGAAAAACACAAGAAAAACATAAAAATATAAGATAAAATAATAATAAAGTTAAAGGTACAAATAATCATAGTTAAAGGTAAAATAGAAAGATTTATTTTCCATTTCCATTTCGTTGGGATGTAAACAATTGTATCAGCTTTGTCCTATAAACAGTTATATAATGTTATTTAAATTCGTTTTTCTTAAGAGACTTTTATTATCATTGAAAACTCTTCACCTTCTTTTCTGGATGATTGCTTGTCATTTAGGTCAGATCTGCTTCTTCTTTGGCCTTCTTAGTTTAAGACCACTACTAGTTACTCCATGTTAACATCATCTTTGCGGCAAACATGTCCAACAAATAAGAGGATAAACTTAGACAGATCCCATCGCGAACTTTGGTTGCAACAAAATTGAAATATTAATGCGATTGCTGTCCAAGGGATTCTAAGTCATCTTCAGCTCATTTGAAAGCCATCAAGCATCTTTTCGAATTTGCTCAAATCCATCAATTTTTTTTTCAAAACAAAATGTTGCCATTAAAAAAATATCGTAGAGGTGATATTATTTTAAAATTATCTTTATATATATTTGAGATTCATCAATATATCATGGAGTTATTAGTCAAACGCGAGGCGCATTTTTTTATGAAACCTTAAAAATTCTCATCATATGTATGATTCTTCATAAAAAAATATTGTTTGTTAAATGTTTCTGATAGATCAAAGAAAACTAAATCAGAAGCCATTTTTCTTTAATTGATTCTTTACTTTGTGTAGCCTAAAAAATTCCAACCAAAGTTTTATTTTAAGGTAATTGATCTGTTTTTGAAAATTGATATTGGCACATCAAAATAATTAAAAATCTTAATACAATTAATTTTTAATTGCTTTTCACAAATTTCACAATAATCAACGTATATTTTAAGGTATTTAAATTAAAAATGATCATGTACGTTTATGAAGATAAAAGCTGTAATCAAAATATATATCAATTTTTAAATTTTCGGTTAGAAATTTTTTTTGAAGTACGCCGATATAATATTAAATTAAAACAAATTTATTATATTTAGTTTTGAAAAATATTCGTTCAATAAAATTTATAATGAATATTCGACACTACAAGCTTGAACTAATTAAACTTTACTAGGTATTCCGTTCCCTTCAAAAAAGATTTGCTAGATTATAAGCGATTAGAGCAATAGCAAGAGCAATAACTATTTTGATATCTTCTTCTTCTTCTTCTTCTGCTTCATCTAGGACTGCGTCCTGTCATTGCTCGGAGCCTGTTCCTGGGATACAGATGTCCAGCTATCTCGCCATCTTTTATGCGGTCTTCCTGGGAGTCTGGTACCAGACGACTTGTTCGCTGCTATGCTCACTACTCTCTCAGAACAAGCTTTCTCCACATGATCTCTCCAGTAACGTCTTCTAGATCTTCCCCATCGGACAATATCCTCGACGTCACTTCCTTCGTATTTCGGAATTTCTCACTCGGTCTCGGATTGTCAGTCCCGCAATGGGTCGGAGAGTCTTCATCTCAGTTGTTCTTAGGAGATTTTTTGTTCTGGTAGTGTCAGCCCTTGTCTTGATCCCGTACGTCATGATTGGGCGGACACAGGTCTTATATATCTTAACTTTGCTCTCCTTGAGCATATGTTCGTTTCTCCAGGCAGCATTTCTCAAGCATCCAGCAATAGTTGCGGCTTTGTTTGCTTGCTCTCTTACTTCTTCGTAGAGGTCGTTACTGCTGGATATCTCGACACCCAAGTACTTGAAGCTCGTTACTTGCTCTATTATTTTATTGTCAATTGCAAGCTTGCATGGTATTGGCTGTTTCGATGTCACCATGCTCTTAGTCATAGCTACGGAGATTTTCATGTTGATTCTTTGTGAAGATATATGGAATTTGTGCAGAAGTTTTTGAAGATCGTCTTCGGAGTTGGCTATCAATACCGCATCATCAGCATAGCATATTATATCTATCTTTTTGTCTCCCATGTTGTAGCCTAGATTCATTGTTTTGACATCTTCTATTAGCTTATCCATGATGATATTGAATAAGAAGGGGCTCAAGCTATCTCCCTGTCTGATGCCTACTGCGGCTGGAATTTCTTTCGATAGATCATTGTTTACTTTTATGCGCATTTTGTTGTTAGTATTCAAGTTATGAATAGCCTTGATGATGGGTAGTGGTACATCTTTTTCCGTTAGGATATCTATAACATCTTCTAGAAGCACTCTGACAAAGGCTTTAGTGAGGTCAACAAAACACATATACGCCGGTTTATTATATTCAATGGATTTTTCCCTTATTTGTCTTACCACGAATATTGCGTCAGTGGTAGACCTGTTTTTTCTGAAACCTTGCTGTTCATCACAATTTTGAATTATGTTCTCCAGTTTTGTTTTTACGATGCTTGTAAAGAGTTTTTGCGATGCTCATTAAAGGGATATTCCTCTATAATTTTCCGGGTTTGTTTTGGAGCCTTTCTTAAAATCAGTCTCTATTTTTATCCATCCCTATTTTTAAGCACGAGAAAAAGAAAAGAAAAAAACGTTTCGAATCGATTATATTATAACTTCTTCAAACGTAGAAAAATAATTTTGTGGTGACATTATTAATATAATTAATAGAAATAAACTTTGTTTTCACCACTTTTTTATTGAAAATATCAACATGTTTCAGAGACCTTGCCCCATTCGTCAGGATTAATTTAAAAATCGAAGTATAGACAATCAAAATATTAAAAAGTTGAATATGGTAAATGAATGATAATAAAGTACATACTTAACATGAAAATAAATTTAAAAGATAACTATTTGTAAAAAGGACCTGGTTATTTATAATATTCAATATACTATTAACACTTTTACTTATTTCCATAATTTCTAATTTATCAAACTGTGATCCCGTATATTTTGTGTGTAAAATTTGTAAACCCTTATTAATATCAAAAGAAATGATCTATAGCCAAATGGTGGTTAGAAAATTCAGATATTTTCAATAAAAAAAATTTTGAAAACAAAGTTTTTTTCTATTAATTATATTAGATTATATTACATACTGCGTGTCGAAGTGCAATAAGTTATTTACAGCAACATATTAAACAAATAAATTAATTGCATTGAGAAAATTGTACGTATTATTATTGTTTTGAGTTATGCTCAAGGTCGTGTTTGGAAAGAGGTCATTTGTTGTTATTTCAATTTCTAGTAAAAAAAGGATATTTCCGAGTTTATATGTACCTACCCAGAAAATATTCCCCCGAGTAGAACAAACCTTGATATCAGAGCTCTCTCATGAAGCCGATTTCTTTTTTCCTTTATGCTGTACAGATTATTCGGTATAAAGGGAAAATACGGGCCAATATATTGTACAGACAACATAAAATACAAACTTTGCCTATACTATAAATAATAAAGATAAACTTTTTCAAAACCCTTTCGCAATTCTTATAGTTGATAAGATGGCATCCTTTTAGGTATTTTAGAAAGGTACGTTAATAGTTGTGTAATACGTATCATTACGAATATTTAGGAAATATATCTAAAATGTTAACACCGCGTGAATTTCAAAAATATTATTAACTGCTTCACTTTTTTAATCGTTTATCTTTTACAATAATTTTGTATTTATAGTAAAATTCATTATAGATTTTTATCTGCAAATGCTCTAAACTCTTAGTTTTCTTTCTTTTTTAACCAAAATATTTTGAGTAAATTAATTAATTAACTGCTAGGCCCTGCGGGCAGCTGTGCCTGCCCTGCCCAGCGATTAGTGACTATTGGCTGCATAGTGGCCGTCGCGTCGTGCGATTAGCTATGGTCCATTGCCCCTGCTGCTTTTCATACGATTTTGTTATTTTTTAAACTGGAAATGAAAATGTTGCGCACCGCATGCATTATTTTTGGAACAGTTATAATACAGATTACTCTGTGTAATATAGATCTAATGACTTGATCTTATAGATTTATCGAACCGTTTTTTTATCACCTGCTGAAGGTATCGATTGTTTTCGAAACCGGTTGGATAAATATGTACGTAAATACTAGCTATAATCAGTAAACAATTAAATACTTTTGTTATATATTAAATTAGTGATGGGCATTGTTACGTAGAGAAAAATATAGAGAATCGATATATATTTATAATCTAGTATATTATCTATATATCTATCATATATATATATATATATCTATATATATATATATATATATCTATATATATATATATATATATAGTATATACATATATATGTTAGTTCTAACTACTTTGGGGGTAACCCGCGTCAAATTCTGGTCGTCCGGACCAGTTGTCTGCCGACGTTTCGAACAGATCTCACTGTTCATCTTCAGGGCGCCTTGTCGATGAGCTGCTTCTCCAAAAAGCGTACAACCGTTTGGGTCCGGAGCTCACCGTCAAATGAAAGTTTGAAAAATTCTGCGTCAGGTGTTTGTGGAAGAGTGGGTTTCTCCAGCGACGCCGTTAATGTGTTTTGTTCGGCTTCTAGTAATCCGTATATTTACTTTATTATCGTCATTATACAAAGTTGAGAAGGTTGGATTTTCTAATTGCTTCGGTGTTTTCATAGTGATTTCTGGTTTATTATTATTAATATTATTTGTATTAGAAATTTGATTATTATTATTAAGAATGTTACTCCATGCGGTCGGAAGTCGAATGCTATCGTCTCTGTTGTTCATTATATTATTATTTCTTTTATTTATTTCAATTGCCTCTCTGTAGATTCTAAATGTTTCATTATTGAGGCTGGCAACTACTTTTGAATTGTCGAAGTCTATTTTATGATTCTCCGTTAGAGAATGGTTGTTAGAAAATAGACTTCGACAATTCAAATATACGGTAAGTAAATATACGGATTACTAGAAGCCGAACAAAACACATTAACGGCGTCGCTGGAGAAACCCACTCCTCCACAAACACCTGACGCAGAATTTTTCAAACTTTCACTTGACGGTGAGCTCCGGACCCAAACGGTTGTACGCTTTTTGGAGAAGCAGCTCATCGACAAGGCGCCCTGAAGATGAACAGTGAGATCTGTTCGAAACGTCGGCAGACGACTGGTCCTGACGACCAGAATTTGACGCGGGTTACCCCCAAAGTAGTTAGAACTAACACATATTGTACCCGTGAAAGCCTTCGATTTAACATACATATATATATATATATAAATTAATGATTAATACCAATATATCTGCGATTCAGTAATGAATGTGCTTATTAGTTTTTATTTTTAATAAACTGAAATCTTAAAAAAAAATATATTTTATTAAAAAAGCATTAAGTCAGTATTGTCCAGCCATCATACTATAGGTCAACCACGAAGTGGGGGAAAGTTGCCTGGCAAGTCCGTATTACAATCCTCAATATGATATTCCAAATAAATATCTATTTTTTAGTTTAAAAAAGGTTACTTACTTGCTAGAAAAACTTCTTTTGTGTTCATTTTTTGCATCGTAACAGCACACATATTTTTTGCGCACATTCTTTTGAATGCAGTCTAGCTATAATATGAAAACGAAATCAGCTATTTCGCACTTTATAACAGATAGGGAGTTTTGAACGGACGTTCGAAATAATTATTATTAGGATTCTAATATTAAATTAACTACACAAATAATATAAAATTAAGTTAATAAATAAATTTATAAAAAAAAAATAACCACATAAAGGTATTGGCGATAAACGTTAAATACATATCTTGCAGTATTGGATAATCCAGTACAGTTTTTTTCTTCTAATAAACACGCGATAATGTTACTGTGATAATGTTCAAAACATCACTCATATCGTTTTCTACCCAGAGAAATAAACCTTTTGAATTTTACGTCTTTTCATGTCATTCAAAGCTAAACATTAAATTACCTCCATGTACATTACGCTTTAAAAGCAATTTTATAATTCCAGGAATATGTAGTTAATTCCAGGCATAAGTTTTAGACAAAACAAAAAAGAGAGAGGCAAGTTAAATGTTCCGCTTTCAGAATTGAAGAGATGGCGAATGCAGATTGCATAGCATGGCAGATGCTTTTGAATTAATATGAACCACCAGCAGTGAGATTTACATATTAAAGACCTTTTCAATACAGAAAGCCAATTTATAACACTTCGCATAATCAAAAATTTTTGTTTCTGATTACAAATAAAATATGTTGGCAACCTACATAGGTATATGCTAGAAAACTTACATTTCTTCTGTAGGTACATGAGATAAATGTGATACAAGAAGAATAAAATAAATCACAGGTTTCTTCAATATCAATTTCAATATATTTGTTATTTACATTACACGCAAACATTTAATTCGTTTTAATTAAGATAACCGAGAGGATCCTGATTCGGAAAACCCTCTCAGAGATATGAAACAGATCAATGTCTAAAGTGATATTCTTCAGCAAAGCGGTAGCTGTTCCAACAAGCATTACCATCGGTAGGTTGGTCCTCTATATATATATATATATTTTACGTTGATTCATTTCGACCTTGAGATAATGTATCTAGACAATATCGATCTCTTAAATGTCCAATAGGTAATTGTTATAATAAATATTTTTAGCATAAGTGCCTCTGCTAAGAAAATGTGACCGGTTTGTAGGACTCCTAAAATAAAGTTTAACACTTCTCAAAAGGATTTAGGAGTTTGTGAAAATATACTCCCAACTACAAAAAATATTTTGTAGTTGGGAGTATATTTGATATGCTTACGACTGTATTTGTGGTCATAGACCTCTAGTTTGCTCTTTTAGCAAGCATTTCTTGCCTTCACTCTTCGCGATTTTAGGCCTTATTAAGTGTCCACACTTCTCAACGGGTGTAGTCAGTACTTTGGAATAAGCTGTAGAAAACTAGAAATTCGAAGAAATATAAAATATATATCAATAATTTGATCATATTATACAGATATTAATACATCATTATATTATCACAGGATCGTGGTGTCGATATGAAGAATGAAACACTCGAAATTAATTAAATTTTTATTAATTGAAGCATCGTTTTTAATTCATACTAATTTCGTAATTCTCACTCCTTAATACTTCGCAAATACGTAAGTATTTATTAATTTATTTTTATTTTTCTTCTTTTATCTTAATTATTTAGTTCTACACATTATGTTGTGTGGGCTAATATATGATTTCACTTATACATATTGCATTCCATCTAATCATTTAAAAGTTTTTTCAATTAAATTTTTGCACTCCGGTTTAAACCTCCTTATATTCTCTATGTTTTGAATTTCCTTTGGCAGGCTATCGAAGATTTTTATAAATTTATACATCATACAATTTTGTGAAGTGTTTTTCTTTTTATTTGGTAGTCTTATGTTGTCGCTTTCTCTTGTAAGTAGGTACTTTTCTATTTCGCTTTACTCTTGTCTATCACTGAATCGCGTTAGTTTCCATGACATCGTCTCGCCTGTCAAAACAGCAACGCGCACGCTGTATCCTGCGTGATCTCCTTGCGTATTTATAAGACCTGATGTTCGCGATGTTTCCGAAATATACTAGATTATCCCAGACCTCTGTAGTAATTTCCAATTTTTTCCAATCTCCAATTCTTTCCGCTTCTGCTATCTCGTGATAATATTTAATTTAAATTTTTTCAAAATATCAAACTTGTCTTTTGTCCAGATACGTCATGATGAATTCTGTCGATCTTATTGAATCAAGTTTTTTAATGACATGTCTAAATTCATCATTAACCTAATGAATAAATACTTAAGAAACATTCAATATTAATTTTACTAAGCTTATGAATGTGACCTAGAATGAAATTGTGTACCTACACCTCCCACAACGCAATCGTGAGATATTATCGTTTCTTCATGACTGCTAGCGATGTGTCTCTTGTTTGAAATTAATTGTTGATGTTTACATGTTAAGCCGTATCGCGGGTTAATTAAATCATCAAACAATGCCATATGTACACGTATATAAGCATCCCCCCCCCAAGTAAGGTTGATAGTGCAAGAGCTATAAGCATACAAGTCGGATTAATCATGGTTTCTACCTATTAGGCTAATTTTGAATATTAAAAACATTATGAAAATTCATTATACCTATCCCCAATAATAATAATTTTGAATGTCCATCCGTAACTTCCTATCCAACAGCTGGTCTCATTCCATTTTAGAAATAATTATGATAGCTGAATTTAAAATATCATATAGATTTTTTTTAAAACTTAATTATTTTTATATTCAGTTTAATGAAAATTTAATCTAATAAGTGTATAGGTACATTACTGTATCCCATATGTCATTGGTATTAATTATTAATACATATACGTGTGAAATAAAAATATATAATAAAGTTTAATAAGATATAATGTTATAAAGAGGTGTAAGTAAGAAAAAAAGCATAGTCACGAGAAAAGGGTACATATATGTCTAGCATAGTCCATTCAAATAAATGAAAGATTCTCAGATTTGAAACAAACTCGTATATATTATAGAACATTACAAAAATTGATAATGTCCTTATGTCCTTATGTCCTTACTAAGGAATTGGTGAATGCTGCATTGTGTAGAGTGATCACTTAAGCCAGCTTGTACTCAAGACTTCCATACGTTATTTATTTTATAAAAAGCTTCGGCTCTGTGAGACATCTATAGTTTATTTTAATTAATTATTAATCCCTCTGTGGACAAAATCCAGTAACTGTGTTCTCAGAACATACCTACCTACATATAAAAAATGTAATTTTTTATGTTTTATATATGATACAGTTATACAGAAAACAAACTGACCGATTTTAAAGTTGCGCACGGAGATTTTTCTGCTGTGGTCATCAAATATGAAATATTCCGGAGAATTGAGAAGACCCGCAATGCAGAGTGTCAAAATAATTTATTTTAGGTGAGTAGTATTCTTCTTCATTCTTCTTCTTTAGCAGCAAGCAACTTCTTCTTATTTTATTGCCTTATCCGTTAAACGGACGTTGTTGGCTATCCTCCGAGATATTGAAGTTTTTGGATTTGAATTATTTTGATAACTCATTTATCTTAATTCATTCGAACCACAACATCGTCATACTAAACTCCGTCCACCCAGCTGATTATGAATATTCTTCTGTAGATCCACATCTCGAATGCCTCAAGTCACCTTCTCAATTCTTCAGTAAGCGTCCGTGAGTCATTCTTTAAAATAATACCGAAAATGCGTAGCATCTGACCACTCGCATCCGTAATCCAAGGTTGAGATCACGACTGCAGAACATGTTTTTCATGCGGATAAAGGTTGCACGAGCTTGCTCAATGCGGCATTTGATTTTAACTGAAGGATCCCATTTTTCATTTGAATTGCAGTATTGATGGACCAAAATACCAGGACTGAGCTCTCGAAATAAAACCTCTACTTTTACATATAAAAAATTTCAAATTAGATGGCACGGATACGACTTGCAAATGCAAGAGAAGTGTCTACCAGGATGTATCTTCCTATAAAACTCGGAGGGTAGGTGTCCGGTGGATCTTCTCAAACGAAGATAAATAGCAATAACGTCTGTAAGATGGCAAAATAGGACTTGATTGTTTCTAAGTAACGAAGAGCGCAAAACAAGGGTCGACGACTTTCTCGTGACTGAGTCCCCTGAGGCTCCTTGTATAAAGGGACGAAAGCGATGACGAAGATGAAATATATACATGATACACAAATATCAAAGATAAAAAAGTAACCCATTAAAAACAAGTTTTTATTATACTCCCTTTCCCATTTACTAGTTGAAACACTTTTTTTTCGCTTAACCTACGCGTTGGGCTTCGGTCGGGCTACGCTACGAAAGGGAGTAATAAAAATCAGGTTTCGCGTTTACCAAATGCGTTGAAATATTTTCATGAAATATTTTGTACGAAAACACCATTCAAAATTTGAAAAATTTAAAAATTTATTAATTTTTTATAACGAAAATTTGATACATCTTCTTGATCGTAACTACGAGTCTGCTTGCAAAGTTTCAGCTCGATCGGATCACGGGAAAGGGGTTTAAAATGGATCCAAAGTTTTTTCGTCAGACAAGAAGACAAGAAGACAAGAAGACAAGAAGACAAGAAGACAAGAAGACAAGAAGACAAGAAGACAAGAAGACAAGAAGACAAGAAGACAAGAAGACAAGAAGACAAGAAGACAAGAAGACAAGAAGACAAGAATACAAGAAGACAAGAAGACAAGAAGACAAGAAGACAAGAAGACAAGAAGACAAGAAGACAAGAAGACAAGAAGACAAGAAGACAAGAAGACAAGAAGTCAAGAAGACAAGAAGACAAGAAGACAAGAAGACAAGAAGACAAGAAGACAAGAAGACAAGAAGACAAGAAGACAAGAAGACAAGAAGACAAGAAGACAAGAAGACAAGAAGACAAGAAGACAAGAAGACAAGAAGACAAGAAGACAAGAAGACAAGAAGACAAGAAGACAAGAAGACAAGAAGACAAGAAGACAAGAAGACAAGAAGACAATAAGACAAGAAGACAAGAAGACAAGAAGACAAGAAGACAAGAAGACAAGAAGACAAGAAGACAAGAAGACAAGAAGACAAGAAGACAAGAAGACAAGAAGACAAGAAGACAAGAAGACAAGAAGACAAGAAGACAAGAAGACAAGAAGACAAGAAGACAAGAAGACAAGAAGACAAGAAGACAAGAAGACAAGAAGACAAGAAGACAAGAAGACAAGAAGACAAGAAGACAAGAAGACGAGAAGACGAGAAGACGAGAAGACAAAAAGACAAGAAGACAAGAAGACAAGAAGACAAGAAGACAAGAAGACAAGAAGACAAGAAGACAAGAAGACAAGAAGACAAGAAGACAAGAAGACAAGAAGACAAGAAGACAAGAAGAAGACAAGAAGACAAGAAGACAACAAGACAAGAAGACAAGAAGACAAGAAGACAAGAAGACAAGAAGACAAGAAGACAAGAAGACAAGAAGACAAGAAGACAAGAAGACAAGAAGACAAGAAGACAAGAAGACAAGAAGACAAGAAGACAATAAGACAAGAAGACAAGAAGACAAGAAGACAAGAAGACAAGAAGACAAGAAGACAAGAAGACAAGAAGACAAGAAGACAAGAAGACAAGAAGACAAGAAGACAAGAATACAAGAAGACAAGAAGACAAGAAGACAAGAAGACAAGAAGACAAGAAGACAAGAAGACAAGAAGACAAGAAGACAAGAAGACAAGAAGACAAGAAGACAAGAAGACAAGAAGACAAGAAGACAAGAAGACAAGAAGACAAGAAGACAAGAAGACAAGAAGACAAGAAGAAAAGAAGACAAGCAGACGCCACGAGTTAATATAAAGGGAGTAAAAATAGAAAAAATCGAGGTAGAAGCAAACTAAATAACGTATGTTAGATGTTTTACTTTTGTTTATAACTAGCTGTGACCCGCCAAAAATGACTGTACTTTTACATAACAGTTCCTCGAGAATAAGTATTTATTTATTTAAAGCTGACACCCATGAAATAGTAATAACGACTTTTATCCAAACATTTAACATACTTCCCCTGCCGGCAGTTAAAGGTACTATTTTAAGTCCTGGGCTTATGCTAGGTAGAAAATGAAATGGTTCGCGTCTTTGCTAAGTGGTAGTGACATGTGTTAAGTGGCCGATTCGGGTTTGCTGGCCTGATGTTCAAGCCCCATCTCCGGCCTTTAATTTGGTTTTATTAGCCGTGAATTCGTACGAAATTACGGATTTTACACGAAGTTACGGGGATAGTCAGTCAGACGGACAGACAGATAGATAGACAGACAGACAGATGGACAGACAACGAAATAATTATATTTAGATTGTGTTGTAAAAGCGTGCAAATCGATGTAAATATTTTTTTTTTGGTATTTTAAACTCTTTCCGCAGTTCTACACTATTTGTATCATTCAATCTTTGACGTTTTGGGGTACACTCCAAAACTTTTCATATTTCTAAATGTTTTAATAGTGAATTGAATATTATGAATAACCGGGTCTTTTTTACAAATAGTTTTCTTTTAAATTTGTTTTCATAGTCACTTAATTATAATTTATTTACACTTCGATTTTTGATTTTTATTTGTATCTATACATGGTATCCAGACGAAGGGGCAATGGGCTCTGAAACATGTTGATATTTTTCAATACATATGTGGTGAAAACGAAGTTCATTTTTATTAATTATATTAATAATGTCACCACAAAATCATTTTGCGCTTTTTGAAGAAATATTTTAAAGCTTGTGGTAAAATTCTAGCATAGTAGACTTAAAAGAAAAGTAATTATTGAAGACAAAAGGTAAGTAGCATACAAGTTCGTATACAATATACTGTATAACAAAGCATAATTTGCTTCACCGACCAAATTGGATGCAAGGCAAACAATTTACAATATTAATTGCTTGACCGTTTTGTATCGCATTATAGCGGTATGTAGATAAAATGTATTTTTCAAAGCTTCTGCAACATTTTAATTCAATGCCACTATAAATTAATCATGTTCATTCAGCTTTTTCTTCTATTTTGATTATTTTAATATAATTCTAAACACAAACCTTTTTAAAATTGTCATGGATAAATTCATACTCAATGCTTGTTAAAATAATAACTATAACATTAATATTTCAAAAATTTTGAGCATTGGCTCAATTACACCATTACACCAATCTTTTATAAAAAAATATATAGGAAATATCATACATTTTTAAAAATATAAAGTATCTTTAAATTTAAATATACTGTGCCTAATTTTACACAAAATAAACAGGTGGTAATTTTGATACTCAGATTAAGAAGTTGATGGAATGTTAAAATAGTAATTTTTCAAATTTGACAAACAAATTATTGAAAATAACCATTCAATAAAAAAAGGGAAGTTAATTTTCTCCCTAATAAAGCTTAATGCTTAAATAAATGAATAACTTACATACTACCACAACGCACTTTCTTGGCAAAGAGGATAGAGTGCCACACTCCATTGTCCTTACACATAACTTTCGCCTTATCCATATTCATACATCTTCGAATACAAACTCGACGATTGTTATGGCTACTAACGGTAAAATCCTCCAGTATCTAGTTTATCTGGTCTGCTACATCCTCCGAGGTCGCCCTATCTTTTTGGTGCCGTTAACACTTGCGTCATATATTTTTCTTAACATTCTTTCCTCATTCGTACAACATTCCCAAACCATCTGAGAGACCGTTTTTTAATTATTTTAACTAAACTAAGATCAGTTTTACATTTTCTATTAACCTCCATTATTCACTCTATCACACATGAATTGCCACACATACTCGTATGTCTCACCGATTTTTTCTCCACTGAATTTAGACTGCTTTCTTTCCTCTTCTGCAAGCTCCGGTCTTCACTCCCATACATCAATGTTGGTATCAGAATTCTATTGTGTGCCGCTAGTCTTGCCTCGGTAGACATATTTATGTTGGAAAATGAGTTGAATAAGTTGCCATATAATGAAATACATTAAAAATAATAAATTTATAATACAAAAAAGCAAAACAATCCAATGTAAAAATTCTAATATATATTTCCCTCCCAGTCACCCACCACTTTCACTTCAACACCTGAAACTAACGAATAACTTCTCATATTTTCACGTTACTAAAGCTAGTATCTAGTTTATCTTGAAAAAGGAAAAACATTCTCATATGGGACTCGAGTCTCCAGTTCAAACTGCGTTATCATGTAGGTCTGGATCCCTAATCATGTGTCATTGATTACAAGTTACATTAATATTACATCAAAAAATCTATAGTTTATTAGGGATTATTTATCATGTTAATTTGACAAAGTCACTTAATACAAATTAAATTAATGTACTATACTTGAAATAACACTATTGAGCAATTTTTCACTCATCTCTGAATACTTTATTATTAATTTAACATTCGCTAGAACATTCCGACTAATTCTTTATTTGTCTTGTAAAATGTATTTTCGGAAGTGGGATATGAAAAGCAATAAATTTTGGCTTTTGATGGCTTATTTGTTCTTAATTTAGTATCTAAGTTTCCTAATAAAAATATAGATGTTGATGTTACCATTTACTAATTTACTACATTTTTTACTTTACTACTCGGAAGAATCCAGATTGTAAAGCTAGTAGTATATAAATATAATATGTCATCAACATTAGCACGACAGTCAAGTCCTTGTTTTTTAAAGCACATTCCTGTCTTAATTGCACGCTGTTCGGACATGTTTTTGACAACATTCTAAATCAACCTTAACATTGGCCAGAAGTCTTTTAATTTTTATTTAAAGAAGTGTCCATAATTGATTATCTAAAACCGTCCTAAAAATATATCTGAAAATTTTCTTTTCAAAAATTTTAAGTGCACTCATTACACCTATGTAAACGAAAATAAAATATTCAACACTAGACTCAAGGTACTGTAAAACTTAATCAATAAATGTCAATAAATGATACTTCATTATTATGATTTACCTCGAACGATAAATAAACTCCGAAATAAATCCTTAAGCTTCTACTTTAAACCGGCCTAACTTCTACCTTGAACAAAACGAATAAATATCAGGTCTCTTCAGAATCCTGCTCCATAAATTTAAGTCGCAATCGGTTAACGGAAAGTCGAGGCAAAATTGTACTGGATGTCACACCTACTAGATCCACCTGATAAACCAAATTTATTTATCCCAATACAAATCGAGTCTGTAGCAAGCGCCGCTGGAGAGAGTATATTTACATGTATACCTACCTTGTGCGCCTCTACGATTACGAGTGCAAAATGCACAACAAATAGGCTCTACTATTAAGATATCTCGTTTATTTATCGTCTAAACTATATTAAACCCTCGTCTCATCTAAACTATATTAATAATACGATTCAACACTGTAAGTAAACGTGGCTTGAGTTTTACATAAAATATTATGAATTAAACCTACCCTGAAATATTTTTATTTAGAAAACAGATAAAAATGGATCACAACTGGTGCGAATATAGTAAAGCGGTTAACGGATTTAGTTATAAAGTTTTCTTTTTTTTTACGATTGACTTTTTGGTTCTTTGTTGAATTTTTTCGATATTAGCCTATACTGTTTGCAATATGATAATAGAAGCTGGCTCACAATGCGTGCATTTTTCCAAACTTTAAGAACGGTTCGAGCCACTTGAGAAGTGATGACTTTTGCTTGTGGTTCTAAACTACTTGACTGTTTCATTTCATGACGCACCCACTCATAATGTCGTTAAACATATCCATAAGTTGATAACATAGTACTTTTGAATTTTTCGAGATATTTCTCAAAAATACGTAATTTCGTACGACCTCTGGTTTCTTTTGAACTTGACGGATTCCATGCCATTACGATTCGTTTCATGAATGAATTAAACACTTTAATTTATTACGTATAATATGAAAAAAATTCACAACGGTTGAAAACAAGTAAACTAACAAATACAACCGTTTGGTATGGAGTCTGACCTAATGAGGCACGCATAACGGGAGCGCGCCCCGAAACAAGCCGAAATTGCCCGAACGGGGGTAGGTGTTTAAGCTAACAGATTATCAAAATGAACTTAAATACGGCGTTTTCCTTATGCTGGCTATATTATTATTAAAAAAAAGCATTTAATCACTAAGACAGTTGGTAAATACAAAAAATATATCGTTCTGATTGGAATGTTATTTTTTCAACTTTTTCTATATTTCAAGGCCTTTTAGCTAGGCAAAAGTACCAGTATTAAGGAAAACTGTAAATACAGCATTTAAAAACATATAAAAATGCAACTTTTGAGAACTATTAAATTTGAAAAATCGAAAGTTGAAAAAAGTGACACACCCTACTCCATAGCTAATTATTCCATAGTCGTTTAAAAACCCTTAGGCAAAATCTATCAGCTAGGTAACTAAAAGATTAAGGAATTTCCCAACTATACTTATTTTCTGTAAAGGCGTTTCGTGATCTACCGTATCTAATACTTTTTTCAGATTCACTAATATAGCTATCACGTATTTGGCCTAGTACTGCTGAAGGGTTGATATAAAATCAAATACGGTACATACTGGAGTTATTCAAATACGGTACATACTGGAGTTATTCATATACGGTATGTACTGGAGTTCTTCAAATACGGTACGTACTGGAGTTATTCTTAAAGCCATTTTGTTGTGGGGTTAGGATATTATTGGAAATAATATATTTTATGAGTCTATCATTGATAATCATCGTACCTATCATAACAATCGTCGACGATAGTCATAAAAGTATTTCATACGTATTTAGAAACGTAAATCGGTATGATTTTTTCAAGTTTAAGTTGATTTACAGTAGTTTCCCGAGGTAATTAATCAATTAGCAAGACGCCCAGCTAGTTCTTCTTTGCAAGTCTTAAGGACTGACGGTGTTACTCCATCCAGTCCTGCCCCTTCATTTGACCTGAGTCCAGAAATTATCCTTAAAACCTCACTCATACTCGTTATAGCCATATAAAAAGATTGACATGCCTTTGGTTTCACATAGATAATGTTTCTTCTGGGAGAGAAGGCATGGCAACTGCCAATTTTACTCCTACTATGATAGAAAAAAGTAGTTAAATGCTGTTGCAATTCACAATGAAGGATTCAATTTTTTAATTGGTTTATGCTCCTGATTAATTAAAATTGAGTTGATCACTTTCAACTTTTGATATGATGGTAGTTGGTCCACTGCTTGTGAAGCTAGTTTTGTTATTTGATCATAGAACTAAATTTGAAATGAAACCAGGATGTATTTAGCTATTACCGATTTTCGCCTTGATTTTAGTGTATTTTTACCAGATTGAATGGCTTTTCTGACGTAATCATTAAAATATTTGTATGTGTTTTCTGGTTTACTAAATTTGATACAGAATTTTAAGTTTCAAAATAAAATGCTGTTGTTAAAAAATTTTTAAGCTATTATTAAAATCAATAATAAGTATACTGTGGACACTAAGTGGGTCACGGATATACGATATTGTGCTTCGAATGTTATGGATATTTGATATGATGTGGTCTATAAAAGCGCTACTTGTATCAGTGACTCTCTGAGGATTGTTTTGTTATTTGTGGAATAATTGTGTGACTCAAAGGCGTTGGTAAAATTTGAAGAAGCATTTATGTATTATGAATTGTCAATGTTAAGATCTCTATATAAAAGTGCACCTTGTCTGCTTCTGTCTAGTTTTTTGTCACTTTGGTGATTCAATACAACTTTAATTATTTTCATATATTTAATTTGTCTCACATCGCCATGACACAATGACAATGTATATATATATAATGAGTTGAAGAGAACATACATTTACGAAACAATTGAAGACCCCATGGCAAGAAGTTGTTAACTAACATTTTTGTCAAAAATGAGTTAATAAGTCGTCGAAACTTAATATTGTACGTGTGATGAATCGCCTGTTTCTATAGATTTTTTTTTTTTATTATTTTTATTTTTAATTCTAAGATGATTTAAATGCTACGCGGGAAAAATTGAGCTAAACCCACCTGGCGGAGTATTGGAGCTACAAAAAATTTGGGAATGATGAAACGCTAGTATTGGGAGGGAGTTAGTAGCGATTGATCGGATATAGGCTACGGGCAGTTACTATTTAATTCTTATAAATCATATTAATCTTGTGGTGGAGGCTAGAATTATAGGTAAAGCCGTGTTTGGTACAAATGGTTGACGATCGATGCGGTCCGAGCGGTCCACATGTGTTCCCCATAAAAATATACCGAACACAGTTTTCAGAGATTTGGATCGCGGTTATTGCGTTTTGGACTATTAAAAAACCGATTAACGTCTACTCCAAGGTGACGATGATATTGACATTTCCACGAGGTTTCTGAATTATGGGCTTTTTTACTGGATTTTTGAGACCTTTTAAATGTCATTAATCGTCTTCTTAAGTGGATTCCCGTGCAACTGAGATGCGGAATATAAGCAAAAGTAAGGAAGGCAGGTCCTAATCAGTGAGACGGCGAGAGAAAGCGCCACATCAATAATTTATAGGAATTGGCCGCGGAGCACAGATTAAACGTATACGATGTACCAGAGGGGTGACCTTAACTGAGCGAATAATGATTCATTTTCATTTTGCGGGAGTCGGATAACGTAGGCAGATAGAAAAGTTAACTATAATTCTATTATATTTATCTGTGGACTAACGCTCTTCAGGTTTTTACAACAGATAGGTAATTGCGCAATGACGGTATATATAGTCAGGAAAGGGATAACGATAACTTGTAAGCATATTAATGGCACAACAAGAAAAGAAAATACTCGAATATAGATACAATATATTAACTATGTAATCACTACAAACCTGTCCGACATTAGCGTAGTCTCATCAGAACGGATAACGTGTATACGATTGGCTATTCTAGCTCAGACTTCACCGGGTTTGGTAGTAATAACCCACAATACATAATTAGAACAAGTGTATCCAGATAAGAATATTGTAAATAAAATAATATGAATTTGCGGCCCATATACACATGAAATAAAAGGGTAAAGCGTATGGGGATCTTATAGATGGATGGATAAATGAAACAAATATATATAGGAGTAAATGCAAGTAAAAAGCAAGTATATAAGTACCAAAAACATAGGAGAACATAGTGTGATAGAAATTCAAAGACGGGATGTAATGATACCTGCCTACCTACCGGTGTATAAACGTGGTCGCCCCTTTCTCGCACGACCGAAGCTACCAACTAAAAATTTCGTTTTTATAAATTATTTAATACAAATTCTATTTCTAATATGAGGAGCTTAACTATCCTTCACCGCGCTCTTACTGTCCTGAAACCGCTCGCATAAATAGCTGACATAACTAGAAGCATGTCTACGTAAATAAATATCTGAATAACCCTTTCTTTATTTTCGAAAGAACTGAATTGAAAATGATAGAATTGTTCCCTAACATCGCGACACCTTCGTCATGTAGTTTATCGATGTTTAATTAATATCAGGACTCTAATATGTTTACGTAAATATCATTCTAGACGCTGATACTATATATTGGCTCGTGATGTCGTTTAACCTAATCTATTAAAATGTATATTTACACGTAATTATCTATGAAAATGGCTCATAATGTCGTCTAACCTAATCTATTAAAATGTATACTTATACGTAATTATCTATAAAATTGGCTCGTGATGTCGTCTAGTACACACATTGTGACGCAAAGCAACCCGAAGTTCTTTGAGAAAACGTCCAGTGATCAAACCATACGAGAGAGAACAAATTTACGTTACATAATTTAATTCGGACGGGAGAGAAAAACATATATGGAAACAAATTTATGAAAAACATAAAAAAAATTCAGTTATTATGATAAATTTCCTACCTTTCGATTTGAAATATTGAAGTGAAGATCTCGCCTCCTCTGTTCATGAATTTGGAAGAAGGAAACATTTATATAAATTCTAATTACATTATGAATGCTCGAGGTTGACCGGTTCGAAGTAGGTTTTTATTTTATTAGCAGCTCGTGAATTTAAAATACTTAAAATGATTTGAAGACTATATGAATGACGTCAGATTTAATTGATAATCATTCCGCGAAGATAAGGGTGGAAAGGGCTCCTCCACGTACGCCCTTCCGGATGGGTTCCGACCTTTTACAAATGATGAACTCCCTCTTCTTAGAACGCACAGGTCAACCCGTGGCTTGATATTCTTTAATTGCTTGAGTATCATGCAATAAGATGGTGATCCCACGAAGTGTACCAGGTTTCCGGCGACATATACACATCAGGAATCCTTCCTCGCGTCTGACGGTGATTTTCATAGATATAAGTTAACTGATGATGATTTGAAATGTGATACAACGTTATCAAGCTAGTGGCACAGAGATCCGCTGGGAATCCTTAATCCTGCGTCAAACGGATCCATTGTAGCACTGCTGTGTTGATTTCGTGTTGATGAAAAGGTATCCTTGAAGTTATCGAATAGATAATTATAATGCAGTTCTTTATGGTGATTTCGGCCAACGGTGAAACTCGTGATGTGCCATGTCGCCGATAGGCAACCCCGCAGGAACATTTTATAATGTTAGTGATGATGATGATGAAGGTAAGTCAGTTGTTTCCTATCCCGAACGTACGTAATGGGACAA
>JADDOH010023646.1:0-11914 GCA_016648135.1 Agrypnia vestita | reverse complement strand
TTAATATTACTCACTTACTTACTTACCATCACACAGTTTCACCGTGAGGGTTGACAGAGAGGATAGAGCGCCACAATCTTCTGTCCTGACACACAACTCTCGCACCATGCATGTTCATAATTTTCGCGTGCAAGCTCGACGGTTGTTGAGGCTTCTAACGGGATCGTCTTCCAGTATCTGGTTAATCTGGTGATGCCACGTCTTCCGCGGTTACCCTCTCTCTCTGGCGCCATCCACACTTGCGTTATATATCTTTTTAACCATTCTTTTCTCATTCATTTGCTCAACATGCCCAAACCATCTGAGCGATCCTTTTTTGAATTCTATTAATTATGCTTAGATCAGCTTTACATTCATTAATAATTGCTTTATTCTTTACTCTATCATAAATGGATTTGCTACACATACTTCTAAGGGATCTCATCTCCATAGCATTCAGTCTACATTCATTCCTCTTCGGCCAGCTCCACGCTTCACTTCTATACATTAGTGTTGGTACCAGAATTCCATTATGTACTGCTAGTCTTGCCTCGGTAGATATTATTATACTCTTAGAAATTATTGCATTGAAAGCACCATCAATCCTATTCCCAACAGTCACTCTCTTCTCGGCGTCTTTCTTAACCTTCCCTCTTAATATATTCGTTAATATTACATTTTATTTTGTTTTACTTTACTTTTCCATTCAATATTTAATTCTTTTTCTTCTTTTTCTAGATCATGGAACTGTTTCTGAGCGGGAGCCGTCCTCTTGTGGAGCACCAGTTATCTTTCCACCTTTTTGGTGGTCTTATTGGCATGCTTTTTCCCGTTGGTATATTGTGGTATTATCCATATCATCCAAGAAGTCTCTCCTGTACCGCCTTCTCTTCCTGTCCCGTCTAACGATATCTTCTGTCTGATAGGTTTTTCTTATTTCAAAGCTTCTGATCCTATTTCTGAGAGTCCACCCTGCCATATTGCGCAGAACTCCCATCTCAGATGTTCGAAGGAGGCTTTTAGTCGTCACTGTATCGGCACTAGTTTCTAAACCATATGTCATAATGGGCCTGATACAGGTTTTGTAGATTCGGATCTTACTCTCTGTTAGGATGTGCTTATTCCCCCATATTGTCTCCTTCAAGCAACCGGATTTGGCTGATGCCTTATTGGTTTGCTCCTAAGCTCCCTTCAATTAATTATTATTACATATTTACATTTACATTCTATTTTATTTTATTATAAAATAATACTCTTAGAATCTTTTATTTATATACAATCTATATAAACATCCATTAAGCTATTATATTTTACTATTTTGAAAATAATTGTAGCATTTTTTTAAATTCTTCAAACTTTCCAGCTTCTCATTCTTCATTTTTACACCGGAGTGTACATCCGTAAAATGTTCTGTATATAAACTTTTTCTTATGTGGTAGTGCTCTTCTCATTTCTTCGATTCTGCCAAGCCTCTAAATAATAATTACATCCAGGTAGGATGTGAATAATTTTAAACTGAATTTGGTGCGTATA
This sequence comes from Agrypnia vestita, assembly GCA_016648135.1. Classification (NCBI taxonomy): domain Eukaryota; kingdom Metazoa; phylum Arthropoda; class Insecta; order Trichoptera; family Phryganeidae; genus Agrypnia; species Agrypnia vestita. The sequence continues at coordinate 10,402 of JADDOH010023646.1, read as the reverse complement.
ACATTGTTTGTAAAGAGTCAGGGGTGAAATGACGCTTTTGATTTTCGCAAGGATCTAAAGAATAAGTGTGCAAAATTTGGTCCAGATCTTTCAAACGGTATAGATTTGTATAAAGAAGATATTGTTGGTGGGTGTGGGGTAAAGGGGGGGGGGGATGTGGCTTTTATTTTCTGAAGGGTTTTATGGAATACGTATACAAAATTTGGGTCAGATCTATCAAACGGTATAAATTTGTAGAAAAGCAAAGGCAGCAATATCCAAAAAATTCCAAAAATATTTCTAATGCAGTCACCGAGGATTACCAATTTAGAATGTACTGAATTAAAGATTTTATGTATCAATCCCTTTCAAAATTATTTTTCCTATAAATTTATAGGCTACGTTTCCTATAATATCTTGAATTCAGTACATTATAAATTAGTAGTTCTCGATGATTGCCTTTTTTTTTTGTATACCCCACATATGAAGTATGAAAAATTTTGGCCAAGTCTGTCAAACTGTGTAGATTTGTTTGGACAGGTATAAAAAGTATTTATTTATTAAGGAATCTTAACAGTTTCAATCATAATGTTAGAGCCCAATGTATATTTCATAAATCACTTACAAAGATTCACAGATGTTTAAGGCGTAGTAAATTAAGTACAATGTTGGATAAAAAAATACATTATAGCAAGCAACAAATAATATTAAAGTAAAATAAAGGTAAAAAATGAAGAAATGAGTTAAATTAATGAGTATTGATAGAAACGCAGGGATATGGATGGGCGCGAAAAGAGTAAGGAGGTTGGAGTCAGAGTAGAAAATTTAGTTATGTAAATATGTATGTGTTTGTACATATTATTACATATAGTATTTGATAATATATTTTTTTCTCATAGAAAACGTCTCCACTTCGCATTAATTGCTGGACCCCCTACATCCCTGGCGCCGTCTGGGGGACGCTCTCTTGTTTTATTTCTTCACCTCCTCCCCGCGGCGCCGCCCCCTGCCCAACACACAGACCTTAATAATGCTAATTTATGCGATTAAAAAGGTTCCGCGTGTACCTTCATAACGATATTGCTCGCATCGATTACGCGGCGGGAATGTCGATTTGGGAATTAATTCATTCATTTCACGTCGCCAATCGACCACCAGCCGCGTGTGAGCAGCAATCAATTTTCATATCAACCACACGGTAAATTCATACATTAAAAACGATTTATGCCGACGAGTGGGATGAAAAAACATGAATAAATTCTCACCACGCCGCCAAAATTGCAATGATCGTTTTTCAATATGAAATTTCAGTCGACAATATCAATGCCTTTATGTGTATGAGTCAAAACATTTATGTATATGGCTCATCTTATTCTCTTTTCATCTGTCATCCGCAAGCATATATATATAGCTATATAGATATTAGTTATGATATATATATACGGGCTTGCTTTGGGTCCTCCGTCAAATGACGGTATTTTCTGAGATTTTTCTGTTATATGACAAATTTTTCATACAGTCGTAAATGTTGACGCCATTGAATTTTATTATCATCCGGTATATTATTTCAATTTCGAGCTCCTGGTCGCGGCCTACAACTTGTGATGACCCTGCTAGAATAGTAGGGCAGCGGGCCTTGCAACATTTATAATTAGGTCCTTACGTCTGAATTGGCGTTTTGCCGTACTGGCAAATTTGATCGCAAATATTTTCTCTTTGGTTAGGAATTCCAAATCCAAATTTATACAGCTATTTACTCATGTATTTGTGTTTTGAAAATTATAATTAATTTGTTTTTTCCTCAATTGTTTTTTTCTTTGCGTCACTCAGTTTACAAAATGAAAAACTTGAAATATCGCGTTATTTACGAGTACGAGTTCCCACGTGGCACCAGTGCTGCAGAAACGGCTCGAAGGATTAATGATGTGTATGGCGACGGTGCCGCAAAAGAAAACACAGTGCGTTTTTTGTTCCAACGTTTTCGTTCTGGAAATTTCGACCTGCAGAACAAGCCCCGTGGACGGCCGGAGACCGAAGTTCATATAAGGAATTGAGGCTTTTGAAGCGATCCTCGCAAACCACATCCGAGTTAGCTGCAAGGCTGCGGTGTTTAGTGTGATAAAACTGTTTTAATCCACTTGAAGCAAATTGGTACGTGAAAGAGCTGGGAAAGGTGTGTACCCTCACCATGCCCCAAGCGAAATTGACTCCAAAAAAGTTTTACTTGTAGCGTTTGGTGGACCGTTTCTGGTGTCGTTCACTACAGCTTCTTAAATCCTGGCCAGACGATTACGGCAGATGTCTATTGTCAGCACTGCAAACCATGATGGAAAAGCTAGCTGCTAAACAACCGAGGCTGGTTAATCGCTCTAGGCCACTGCTGCTTCATGATAACGCTAGACCACACACTGCACAACAGACGGCTACCAAATTAGAGGAGCTTCAATTGGAATGTCTAAGACATCCACCGTACTCTCCGGACCTTGCCCAAACAGATTACCATTTTTTTCGAAATTTGGATAACTTCTTGCAAAGGAAAAAATTCAACTCCGATGGGGCAGTCAAAACCGCCTTCAAAGATTTTATTGATTCCCGTCCGAATGTTTTTTTTAGTAAAGGGATCGATGAACTACCTATGAGATGGCAAAAGTGCATAGATAGCAATGGTACATACTTTGATTAAATAAATATATTATAATAAAAAAAAATCGGCTTTATGTTCCTCCCATACTAAACGCCAATTTCATATGTAAGGACCTAATAATTTAGTATAGCTCCTGGTCCGGCACCAGAGTTAGACATCCCATGGGGTGTGTGTTGAATATATAAGGCGAAGCAAATCTATAATACGAATCATTCCATTGCAACTCAATGTAAATCATATTCTTTTCACGGCTAACGATGTAAGATGACCCTAATGTGGGTCCTACTAAATAATGAAGGTTAGTAAGAAGCAAAACGTCGCGTTCAAAATACAATATATTGGATTATTAAATATTTCATTATTCTTATATGTGAGCGCGCGCGATTGAGCGACAGGATGCAACCGGTCGACTTCAACCATATGATGTAGCGATACAGTTGTTAAAAATTAAATATTCTATACAGAAATATTACTACTACTAAAATTCAACTTTTCATATGAAATAATGTTCTATACTATAAGAAATTACTCTATACGATAAATTAACTAAAAATACGTATTAACTGAAAATATTTCTAATTTGCTGTTGAATATTACCTATAAAGATATTGACTAAAACTTTTGCTTTGAATGGAATATTAACTACTTCTCTCATCAAATATTATTCTGCAGCAAATATTCAATGAAATTATAGGAACTAAAATATTTCTAACATCTTGGGTTCGCATACTATATTGATAATACCTAATGTTCTTTGCATTTACTAAGTATATAACCTAAATAACCACAGCTGTACCATCCTGTCTGTCAGGAACGAAACATAAAACACAGTTATACTACTAAAAGTGCTACCTCTTACGCGACAAAAATACCTATTACAGTCGGGCTATGATTATGAACTATTTCCGGCTCATAATGGAATCTGGAACCGACACTCAAACCCTTTCTAAAAATAATAAATGCGATTAAATCTCGATAAATATAATCTATACTATTCGTAATCTATACTATACGTCGTTGAATTGGCACATGATTCGTCGAATGGATGAAGGACCCCGTTGTGTATCGTAATAACCTCAAATTCTTTTATAGGAGCAGTGTGGAAACAATTGCATAATATTACGTAATAAAAACATCTAACGAACCTAATAATCTATACATTTATGTTACAATAAAATACGTTCACCAGAAGAATTCGTGTATTAGAAATAAAACATTTCCGTTTGGGGACAAACCAGTAGAATTGTTCGAACGGTGCAAAGGGAAAAATTCACACATATTAAATAACACTGAAATTAATCATTATAAACACTTTGTATTAGCAAATTCTTACCTTGAATGGTTTCGTCCTAGACGTGCATGAACCTGTTCATATTAATTCCGTGAGAAAATAATACATGTATTTGCTATTTATGAAATACGACATTTTTGAAGCGAAACTTCTTTATAAATAAGTAGATAAGGTCTCGGGGATGGTTTGTTCGAAAGGATTCTACAACAGCCCGTGAGTTTATATGAAATAATAGTTTCTTTGAATGCTAAATTTTGGTTTTTCAAACCCTCAGCATCTCTGCCGAGGGGGGTTAAGGCTCCGCGCCCACCTAAACCCGGTGACCAGCTTCCTAAGTGACTAAATGGCCCCCCTTGTTCCTCCGGAACTTACTGCATCCCGAGACTCTATCTCTTCTTTACGAGATGTGATCCTGTGACGTCTCTCTTTTAGGCTTATAATTGAGATGTACGTACTCTTTTGGTACGAGTTTCTGATGATGGGTGTTGTCTTGAGGCGCCTTTCTTTTAGGCCGGTGTTTGAAGAATCATGTACTCTTTTGGTACGAATTGATGACGACATTAGCCTCCTTTGCGGGCATAGTCAGCGATGTTACAAATAATTGTGCAATCTCATTATGCCTTTTCAGAGCGGCGTCCCACGATTCTGCATCTTGCAACATTTACTTTGGACAAATGTTAGAGTGTTAGTAACATATTTATAATATCCCAGCTATTCCATATGAGTGAATGATTTTTATATTTATTCTGTCCCTGTCTTTCTTACAGAGGACGAAATAGAAGTTAACGTTTTCTATCAAGGTTTTACAGCATTCAAGCATGGAAATCCTTCCAAAGACATAGGGAACCTTTTTGTTGGTTTAAGTAGTTTGCGCCAGATGAGGTTAGGTGGTCGGTTTATTGACGACCCCGAGCAACAAGGAGGACCCCGCCTTTAAGGGGCCCTGCAGGGGCTTGTGCGGGTTCCACGCCCAAGTGCCGGAAATCATCCACCCCTCAGCCAGCTAGGCTAACACAAACCAGATATCCCCAATCTTTAGTTAGATCTCCCCATTCTGTCCTTTACTCGTCATTCTGAAGCTACTTGTTAAGCCGAATATACCGAGGTACTCGATTCATAAAGAATTAGTTGTAGACCGAGTGTAATGGTTGCGCAATACCTACGCAATACAGTAATTATTATAGTGCTACTAAGTAATTCATATAGAAATCCGTGTATTCAATTTTTAGCATAAACGGTATGAAATTCGCTTTGCATAAAAATACATCCGTTTGGAACGGAATTCTCGTACGATTTGAACCAATATCACACAAGCAATCGTGATATTTAATTACACATAATTATTCCGAACTCAAATATTCCCAAAATAAATACATTTCGATAGTGAAAATAATTAACCGTAATAGATAATATGAATATGATCCTTAGCTGTTACTCTTTCTGTGGCGGAATCCTCCTTCTGGTGCTGCTGGATGGTGGAATCTCTATACTTCGCCGCTGCAAGACCCGCTTTCTCTCAAGCTGTAGTAGGACGGGCAGCTCCTTTGCTCGCAACTGATGATCTGGAACTCGGGCAGCGCTTCCGTTCGCAAGTCTGGTCTCGAACTGAAGGGGCTGAGTATATCATGTTCGCTCCTTTTATAGTAACGATTGCACCATATCTCCGAAATCCACGCTAGTGCAGTGACTCATCCTATGCGCGATGACCTCACCGCCGGCGCCTGCCATTGGCCGGATTCAGTCATCAGGTTGGTCGCCAAGGCTCAACCCGTCGAAAGGTAACGCGTGCCTGTGATTGGTCCGTTTCGTTAAAATAAGAGTAAAGCACTCGCTACACGCGAGACTTGCTGTTCCGTTTCATAAATAATAAAGGCTCGTTCGCACCTACACACAAGTCGAGTCTATTAGGATTGGCAAACAATATTAATTTAACATAGAATTATATCTATAGTATAATAAAGATCTAAGAAATATTACTTGTATAGCCGAATATTCAATATTTTGTTAGCCTCTTGTAATACATAGAATCTTGAGAAGAAATGTATCAGGCTTTTACTTTTAAACGATTCCAAACAGAAGAAATATATTTTTGATGTCCATACTTGACTTTTTTGAATATTATTATTTTAAGATTTTCTAAATTTATTAAATCTATCTCTATGTCGACCATCACAAGTTTTCGGTTGGTGGCGAAGTCATTTTTGCACCTCTTTCTGCGCGTCTAAGTCTGTAGAAATCTGCACGGACTTTATAGATGGTAACTCTTTACTTACAGATGGTAACTCGCCTATTCGCTAGATCTCGAATCTCTCTCGAGCTTGCAGAATCTTGTCGTACGTAGTGGGGGTTATCGGGTGTCCTGCTTTCTCTTCGTGTATCACATTCATCTGGCAACTTTTGAACTTCTCGCTGCACAAAAACTACGTTCTACGACTAAAAACCTACGACAATTTTTAGCTCCTTTCACACCCTCCAGATAAATTGCGTCACTCCTAATTGTTCCTCCTTGGTGCAAACTGTTAGCGAAATGGTAATGTTTAAAGTGTTATAGCCAGAAGGCAAATGACGCAATAAGAATCAAATTTCGCATACGTTATAACAGGTGTACCAAATGTAAGGACGCACGCAAAGAACGCAGTGTGACAACCTTAAAAGTGTGATATGGCGAAAGTGTAGATAATTAATGCGTCACCCTCGTAATTATTAATATATGACGTAAAAATCCGTTTGTTTAAGATGATCTTTTGGCAATGCGAGTAAAATTTAGCGGCGACGAGCATTATTTTCATAGCTTCTTTTTCATTTCGTATCACATTTTAGTGTCAAAATAATATTAGTTCATTACGTTCCAAACATTCAAAATATATATATTCTTGTAAAATGATTCTAATGTAACTATTTAAACAATAAATATAATTACCAAAGCAGAAGAAGAAGAATTGAAGAAAAATATTCTGGTTTACCCGTTATTTTATTTTATTTTATTCGGTCATCCAACAGGGAGACACAATCGCTTGATAAGATGAAATACAAAAAAATAGTTAAGTATCTCCCACAATTAAAGGATAAATGATTAATCATCATCATTATTCTTGGAACTACAACCTTTGGTGGGTCTTGGCCTTCTCAATAATTTTCCTCCACTCATCTCGGTCTAGTGCCAGCTCTCTCCAGTTCCGAAGCTCTAAGTCAGATATGTCTTTGAGGACGTTGTTACTCCATCTTAATTTGGGCCTTCCTAAGCTCCTTCGCCCTCCAGTTCAGCAGGGATTTTGGTGCTTGATGCTCGGACATTCTCTCCACATGACTCAGCCACCGAAGTCTTCCCAGTTTTATAAATTTTGTGACATTTGGCTCCTTAGAGGAGTATAGAGCTCATTGTTGTAACGTCTGCGCCAAAGTCCATTTTCTAGAACCGGTCCGAAGATACGCCTCAAAATTTTCCTTTCAAAAACGTTCAGTGCTCGCTCATTCTTCTTAGTTAGTACCCACGTCTCAGCTGCGTACGTAAGCACTGGCCTAATAAGCGTTTTGTACACTAATATTTTGGTGTTTCTGGACAGCAGTCTGGATTTTACCTGCTTTTGCAGGCGGAAAAAAACAGCGATTTGCGCTCACTATGCGCTTCTGGATCTCCTCTGTAGTATTATTGTTGCTTTGATTAATATATGATTAATGCTCATAATCATTGATTATGCCTTTTACTGTGGCCTTGGAACCATTCGTCTTAACAAGCAACGTGTGCATGTACATATGCAAAACATATTCATACATATATGTACTGCACGTGATCCTAAAATATAAGATTTTACTGGTTTTGCAGCTGTAATTGATGATAGTATATACCATGGGTTGTTTTTTTAGAGTACCTTTATAAATGTCATGATTTTATTTTTTAAATATTAATTTGTTAAAATTATGGGGCCAGGCATTTTTTCTGTCCAAATTATTAATTCATTCAGGGTACCTTACAATTAAAATTTGACGATGTTCTTGTAACGAACGAATTTGTTATGTCTTATGTGGGTTTAGGTAAAAATATGCTTTTTATATATCAAAAAACATATCATATTATATCATTGCTATTCAGTTCTAAAACACGAAGTTTCTAATATAATTTTATACGGATCTCCACCGCAAATACTTTTATGCAAATACGATATTATTCACAGTCGTTTTTTTGATAAATGGAAATTTTCAGCCGTACTAAACAGATTTTTTTTTGGGATAATTTATCTTTGAGAAAAAAATGAAGAAGTAAATTAATCATTCCGACGAAAAAACTACTGGGTATGAGGATAACTATTGCTTATAACCAGCCAAAAAAAGCTACTGGAAACGGTTGACAATTTTGGAAACCTACACCATTACAATATCATTACTTACATCGTTTCTCAAACCCACCGGGCGTATTCTAATAATAGTGAAATCTAATTTTATATGGATATTTTTTTAATATTATTTTATTTATTTTAATTATTCTTCAAAGCAAAACGCCTTTAACACTTGTCTGAATTATCTCTATCCAATGATAAATTATTATCTCTTACATTTATGCTGAAGCGAAAAACATGGCAGTGTACAAAGCCAATTTAGTCTTTTGGCGGGTTTCTTGTAATACCCACCTGACCCGACCGGGAGAATTCTTCCGTGTTTAGTAGGTATGGTTGCATATATCAAATATATGCACTAAGCTTAAAAGGCAGAGTAGGTCAGCAGAGGATGAAAATAAGACCCGTTGTTAGTTGTTGCGGTTTATTTGAACAATCTTTACTGGCTGCAAACAGAAATATTACTTGTAGAGGCAATAACGCACTTCGCTTCGGTTTACGGGAGGTAGCACGGTAACTATTGATATTAGGTCATGGCTGCTTGAACATTTTCGACTCATAATCAAAGCAGGAATATAGTCCTGTGAGGTTATTAATGTTTTCAAAATAACCCTGTACATGTATGTCATTCTAGTAGAAATGGGTGAAAAATAACTTTTTATACTACGCCCGGAGAAAAAATAAAACAAGATACCTCTATGTTAGTCACTGATATTGAATATAAAAATTACATATTTAGATTACACTTAATATAACAAAAAAACTGAGATAGGTCTCTTTCGTGTCGGGCCTGGGTCACAGATGACCATTCTTCTTTTTATCCACTTCTGAATTAAAGCATTCTCAAGCATTATTATTATATTATTCACTGAACTTGTACAGAATTTGATGATTTCTCTGGCCTAGCAAGTTTTAAAATGGCCTGTGATGTATCTCAACTAAATCTTTGAGATTAATTTCGTCACGTTTCATTCTGTGAACACGGACTCCAAGGGCATCATAAAATATATTCAAATTCTTTTTTGTCCACCTTACTATTGCGCATATAAAAATTGTTATATCATTATTGCTGACAATACACATTGACTAATATTTTTAATTCAAATATTATTTTAAAAATTCAAAATGGTAGAGTTATGTGCTGCTCCGGAAAGGTCCTTTCGAAGAGATTATTATTTTGCTAGAGTTTAAGTTTCACTCTTCCATTTCCCGTACTACCTACAGTATCATAACTTTTATTCTTCGTAAAAAAATTACAAATAAAGTAAAATTAAATAATAAAAGTGACCTAAAACGCTATTAAACAGAACAGTATTAAAGTAACTTAAGCTCCAAATACTATGCCAGTGAAGTGTACAACTAAAACATCTATTCTTTGAAAAACATTACTGACCTGTCAAAACCAGCTGTGCAGTTTGACACATACCTACTAACAAAGGTAAATTTCAAAAGATTAACCTTATTTAAATTGTAACAGCTAATGAATCCAGAAATGGCTGTCTGCAATCAATGTATGTGCACAGTAACAAATATTAAACAGACAATTCGTTGCAAAAAATGCTCAAGTTATTACCACACAGATTGTATAAATATCTCCAAAGAAAATTTAAAAAAGATGTCGACAAAAAACATAGAATCATGGATTTGCCCGCCTTGCAAAAAAGATAAAAGTGATAGAAAACAATCTGGGGAGCCTCCGATTATCAATCCATCCCCTAAAGCTAATGATACATCACTTATCACCATCGATGCCAACTCATTTGCACTCTACAATAGTAACATAGAGGGGCTGCGATCCTCCTTAATCGATTATCTAGAGAGTAAACTTTCTGAAAAACACAAGCAATGGAAACAAATTTCAGATCAAAATACCAGCATCCTCCAGGCTATACAATTTGTAAGCAACCAATATGAAGACCTGAAGACAAAAATTACTGTCATCGAGTCTAGATGCAATCAGATAGAAAAAGTTCAACAAAAGCAATCTGAATTAGTTAAAAGAATAGAATACTTGGAAAATAAATTTGACGAACAGGAGTATCAACAATTAGCCACCAACATCGAAATCCGTGGATGCCATGAAACTTCGGCAGAGTTAACCGCTGATCTCACTCACAGTGTCAAAACCATTATCTCAACAATAAACTGGGAAGGTCA